>KV008753.1:207215-232398 GCA_001598015.1 Dorcoceras hygrometricum
TTTCGCATCATAACAGTTAGTTTTGAAAACTGAGTCGATCGGTCTGATCTGATCGTCGATCGGAGTTATGATGAAGCCACGGTGATGCGATTGAACCGAATGTTCATATATTGGACTGGGCCCGCCCCAGGTCCATTGGGCCGGTTCAAACCCATCACTTATTTAATTTTTCGCATCATAATAGTCAGTTTTGGAAACTGAGTCGATCGGTCTGATCTGATCGTCGATCGGAGTTATGATGAAGCCACGGTGATGCGATTGAACCGAATGTTCATATATTGGACTGGGCCCGCCCCAGGTCCATTGGGCCGGTTCAAACCCATCACTTATTTAATTAGACCTAGGGCTACCATGAGACACACACAAGATACAACCTAGCTCTCATAGCCGCCCACCCTCTCCCGCACGTCTCACGCCGCCGTCGACCGCCCATCGCCGCCGCCCGTCGGCTGCCGCCGCCGTTGCCTGGTTTGTTGCGTGATCGGACTTGTTTCGATCACCGCGACGAGGAGAATCCGTTCGTGCTAAAATCCGTCAGATCTTCTAGTGCAGATTGACGGAGGAAGATTGTTTCCGGTCGTGGACCTGATTGACGATCTACCGCCGCCTACCATTTGAAGTGTCGGTTTCCTCGTGAAACTGGTCGGAGCCAGGCGCCTAGACGCCAGCAAGGTAGCAATTCGATAAACGCCCTACAAATGTTTATTGATTGTTTTTGAATGTATTGAACATTTCTCGGGGCAATTTTTTATTTCCGCTGCGCCCCCGAGAAACGGGATCCGGATCCGCCATTGTATGCCAACAAGTTATAGGGCTTCATGCCATAAAGACTGAATTCAGATGTAGCTTGATCAAGCGCCTACGGATCTAAGGAGATCTTCTAAGCCATAAATCACAATAAAAAAATTTTGATGAGATCTGAGTCATTTCCCAAATTTGATTTTACGAAAGATGTTTATATTTAAATGCCTTCCTTTAAACTAAGTTATATTCAGATATGTATGCGTCTGCATGCATTAAGGATCTTGTTATTCTCAGATTTTACTTGCTGAGCCCCTAGGCTCATTAGCTTTTAATGGTGCAGGTGAGACAGATCTGGGGCAGACGGGCGGCGGGAGTTGAACCAGCTGTGGTGCATGTGTTTATCAAAGCCCGGCGTTTTCGTGTCCTTAGTTACTAGTATTGTTGTTTTTGATCTTTTTTCAAATCTGTATTAAGATCCATTACAACAATAATGAATTCATATAGAGTTCCAGTAGTTGTAATATCGCAACTTTGCAATTTTATCAGATCTGTTATTCAAATATGTTAGTAAGATCTGCTTTTGCTATTTCATTTTGGCGCCATTAATTCAACTGTTTGTACATCAAATTTGTAAGGCAATACAGCTTACAAAAATTTTTATTCAGCCCTTCTTTTCCTTTTGTTAATTCGATTCAACCCAAATCCGTTGACACCCATGGGCGTGGGCGTTACAAGTCACAGAAAGAGTCAGCACAGAGTCGATCAGCTTAGAGCAATTTAAAGCAGATGAGAAGTGCAGTAACAGCTCAACAGAAAGACTCAAATTAGATCAGTTTAGATAAGATCAGGTCAGAGCAGCTTTGAGAAGAGCAGACCAGATTAGGAGCTTCGTGAAAGATCAACTCAGACGAATTAGTTTGTACAAGCTTTATTCAAAATACCAGAAGACAAACTAATTTGTCTGATTGAGACATAGTTCAAACTCTAAAAAGGCTGCAACGCGTTAATGAAGAATGTTCAAAGTCAACAAAGCCTGTAAATGCATTAAAAGATAAATGACATAAGGTACAACTACGTCAGAACTTTACAGAAGCCTTTTCAACGCCTAGGAACTTGTGTCCAATGGATATAATTGTGCAGATGCTTTATATATCGAAGAAGAAAATGAACAGAGTAGAGAACAAGCGAGAAGCATAAGAGAGGCACGAAACGAAAAACAGAGAGCTAGTTCCGTGTGCAACAGTCGAGAGCTTCTACACTCAGGTGGCAGCTGGTGTACAAGCCGAGATAGTACCCAGGTGTGAATTGGTGCACTGTCGAGAGCTTTAATGCAAAATTCTATAGTCGATTGCACAACCAGGGAAGAATATGAAGATATCAGCTTTGTAGAAGCACTTCTCAGTATGTGAGAAAATAAGAGAGAAGTGAGCTTACACTGTAAACTTCTCACACACAGATTCACTCACACATAAGAGCTGAGAGCTTAAAAGAATAGTTGAGTGAATCACAAAAAAACAAACCTTTATAGTCTTTCTCACTGAGACGTTAAAGAAGTGTTAGACAAGTCACACAGCCAGTGAGCTGGTGTGCAGCAGTGCTAGGAGTTCTCCCACTCGAGGGCTGTTGGTCGGGTTAGTACAAATGATTGTATAAATAAAATCTTCTAGTGAATCCTTCCAACAATGGAAGAAGGGGATAAGTAGGAGATTGAGCTCAGAACTTCGAGAAATAAATTCCTGTGTGTGTCCTTCTTTACAGCTTACTGCATTCATGCATATATGTTTTAAAACCAGTTTTTAAGCTTTCAATTTTCAGAGAGTATTTCGGGTTCCTTTGCGCATGATTTTTAATTATACCTGATCTACTTCTCGTTGCTAAAAACCTTCCAAGAACCTGATCTTCTATTGCAGCTTATTTTCAAAGATCAGATCGCACGCGATCTGGACCAACATGCAGCACTGCTCCGTGCTGATCCAGCTTAGGCGTGATCTGTTGTTTTGCTATTGCGTGCAGTTATTTCAAAACACTTTTAAGATGCACGAAATCTGTGATTTCGATCAAGGATTCGGTGCGAGAGCTGTGTGAGAGCTCTCGATCACCCAGTTTATCGATTCATCACACTTTTCTAGCCAACATGGCCAATCAGATCAAGCGGCGCAAGGCAGTTTGACGTGTGAGAACTTTCGAGGAGGTAACCCATCCCAGTATTGTTCTCATCCATACACGCTTAATTCAACAAATATTTTTATATAAATATTTTTAAAAAAGTTTATCCAAACAAAGCCCGGGTCTTTTCCACAACATTTTAGGTCAATCCATTTAATCTACAATGTTCAAGTTTACACAAATCTAGAACTTCAAATCATTCCCCATTCATGGCATAATCAAAATTATGATAACGCAGTCCTTTAAAATTTTTCACACTTTCAAAGAAATTAGTTGGTCCACTAATTGATGATTTGATTTTTTTTGTTTCAATAGAACCCATATATGTACAGATTTCTATATGTATCTTCCATATTTTTTTCTAGTCTTAAAAAACTTTTGTATCATCCTGCTAACCAAGTATAAAAATCTTACAACTGGACAGTTCAACCAAGGTGTTGAAAAAGAAAACCAAGTTTACTTCTCAACAAGGAAAATTAAAATATTCTTCAACAAAGTGAAACCTTTCAAGAAGTTACGTCCTGGTGGGTGCATTCAACAATTCAATCTAAGGGGTTTATATATTTAATGACTTTTCTATAGTTTGCAAGTTTGAAAATATTCAAGCTAGATTTGACAAAAAAATATGAATATCTATATAAATATTATAAATGAGAAAGGTATTGATAATAGGAGCAATGATATAGATTTCTTATATGAAATAATAATATTTAGAATTTTCCAAATCAATTTCTTAAAATAGAACGTTTCCGAACACAAAATTGAATTCTAATCCTTCCACTTTAAAATCCAATCTAAATCTTATTTTTTTCTAAATCAAACATGGTATGCACATGAATGTATACACTTACTTGTACATCAATTCTTACAACATAAAAGTCCAATAAAAATTTTATTAATCAAAATCTTATAATATAATTCATGTACATATGAATATATTGTATCCTTTAGCATTATCCACCAATCATAGCCTTAGTCGAATCAACGATTGTAGCTTATCTAACTAATTTAACTTGCGGTTTGGTTAATTCACAAGTTTCGGTTGAAACTGGATTATTTTAATTTTTGGAAAGAACAAAATACGATATTCTTGTTACTTCCAAAAGATACAATATTATTAATTTTTTAAGCAAATTTTATTTTAGGACACACAAGTAGAAAGTGACTGGGTCTGTGGGTCATATAATTGGAATTGGATATCACAAAATTCTTACAAAAATTTTCTCCTTTTGTTTTAATATAAATATAAAAAATAAAATTCAATGTATTTGATTTTGCTCCGCTCGCTGCGACGACCGAATTGAATCCTAACCACTGATATACGATGCATCTACCTATGATTTTTACTACAATTCTCTCCATTCACGTCTCTCCGCTTTCGCACACAATCAATACATAGGTATTCTGTGATTGTTTCAATTTTTCAGTTTGGGAATTTTGCTGTGCCTTTTGTTCTGCATTTCACTCCCCAAATCTACGGCAAAATCAGCCAAACTTGAGTAACGACGACCGGCGCCGCACGTCCTTTACCACCAGTTTAACGTTGTTTGGTATGAAACAAGGCAAGATTTTGCAAATCTTTTCATCCATTTCAGAGTCTCGTAATAAAGTTTCGATCGTCACAAAATTCAGTCTTTCCATTAATTTTTGGTAAATTGTATGTATGTATCTTTGATGTGGGGTTTGGGTTAGTTGAACAATGAATCTTCAGTTGTCAGTCTTCTGAAGGACCCTTCGACCACATCCTTTTTCGGTTCCAAATTCTTCCATCTTCATCTTCATATCTTTGTCTGCTGTAGGGATTTGATGGATTGTTTCCTGGGTATTAGTTTCATTTCCTCCTGTAGAATGAACCAACCTTATTTAGCTGTGATCATTTCTTTTTTTCCTTCTTTCTTCTTTCTTCATTTTCTTCACCAACTCAATTAGCATCACCTGGGTCTGCTTCATTCGTTATTTCGAGGATAAAATTACCTACAGGCTACAAAACGTTCAACTGTTGCATGTTTACAAATGAGAATACTGAAGTTTCGGAAGTAATCATGTTCTGTACTAATTGATTTACAGCATCGATGGTGTTTGTCTGACAATGGTACGTGGGTTGACAAAGCAGTTTTCCTGTGACACATAGATTTTGAGCAGAAAAACCCTGACGTTCTTCAAAAAGGTAGTTTATGGCTGACTAATTCCAATCTTCACAAGATTTAGCTTCTTATTGGTTCTTTATTTCATGTTCTATAAGGATATTCAATTTCTTGCAATGACCTGCGTAAAGGTATTTGTGCTGGTATATAAAGGATTTATTGATAGTGAAGTGGCATTATTAAAGCAAATAATTCATGGGTTGGAAGAATGTAGAAGCATGGGAGTTTGATCTGGAAATGAATAATCATAGTTGCATCCTGTATGTTTTTAGGTGGTGTTCTGGGCTTCAGTCTGCTGTTTATTTATTCTATTGCCATATATTGGTTTTCGAATCTATTGACTCCATGAATATGTATTGGTTTTTGAATGATGGTCTCTCATCAGTTTAAACATTTGTTTTTCTATCTTATTTTAAATTCTTAAGAAGTAGTTTGAAATGAGAAATGAAGAATTGGGCTGCATGTTCCTGTTATATATTATATAATCTATAGTTTTCAATTGTTAAAGATAGATTAGAAAATGAAACAAGATAGCTCGTTGTCAGTGCAAAACTTATTGAATTTTAGTCAAATTTTTGTTTAGAGGTTTTTTAGATAGAGGGTAAATTGTTTGGCTGTGGTGCATATGAGATACACATAAATGATGAGTGGGCCCTAAAGTGGTGCGATGATGCAGGTGTCGAAAGCACAAAATACTTGTTCTGTGAGATATTTCTGTTGCCAATTGAATAGAAACTCTATGATGTTTTTGTATTTATTTTGTTAAGTTTATGCGGGTATCCACATAATATCGTGTATATTTGATTCGTGGTATTGTTGAAAGTCTATTTTATGGAGACATCATGTTGAATATTTGAAAATATTAAGAAGTCGGTGCATGATATGTGATGCGTCCATCGAGATCTTAATGTAAACCAAGCTCTTAAAAACTAATAATTATCACAATTTATATATGCAATACATTATATTCGTATAGTACATTTCACCACGAGCAATGTGTCCGCCAGTAATTAGTTAGTACACATCGTTTGACTATCACGTATCTACTTCTATTTATACTTTTATTTGTTATATATATATATATGTATATTTTATATTTATTAGTACTTGTACTTTTGTCATAATAATATAAAATTAATAAGCATCTCTCTCTCAGGATTAAAAAAAATCTTCCATTTTCTTAGTATTTTTGTTCATTGGCCTCTCCCCTTGGGTCTTCATTTCCCACCAAAGTTTTTTCTTTGATTCTCAAGATTGAACTGCCACTATCTGGTATTGATCTGAGAAATCCTGCAAATACTGAGATCTGACCTTGAAACATTGGCGGTTGAGCTTGATTGCACCATCAGGTGCGATATTTTGCGTCTGTTGAAGAACTTACCGAGAAAACTTTTGTATATTTTTGAGTAGTGATTCATCTCTTTTTGGTGAAATATGAGGAATTATTGGACCCGACCTTGCTTTTTCCTTGCATCGACAACTATATGATCATTATCTGATTGAACTTTGTCAATCTAAAGGTGGAAATTCAACGTTGCATTTTGTTTTAATTATAAATCCTGGCCATGTTTTTTTAATTTGTATGATATTTCTACAGTATGGATCTGTTGCCTGTTATTTTTAGGAATTTGCTTGGATTCCTTTTGATCAAGGGTAAAATATTTTGGGCTTGAATCATATGTCAAACAAGAGTGACCTTTTATCTGGGAATTGGTAGTTTTGACCCTGAGGCAACATGGTATAAAAGTTGGGACTCAACTGGAGGAGCATCCCACGCCCAACCCCCACCATTTTCTAGTTCGAAATGGTTTACATTATTTTTTTGGTATTTTTGTTTATGCAAGGGTTTTGACACTGAAATCTGTGTTACAGTTTTGCTGTAAAATTGTTCGTGTCTATTGTTGTTGGCAGGAACTGATCGTACCTGGTTCAAATTTGGAGCTCACCTTCAGCATGGGATGTTTTACTGTGTTAAAGAGTAAGAAAAAAAAATCTGAGCAGACCATCTTTATCAAATGCGTCAACCCTCAGGAGAATTCACCCACTATGTTACCTGAACCCCAAACTCAGACTCGATCGTTGCAGTCTGCACCACCAAGCTTTAGAAATAGAGTAAAACCAAGCCCCTCAAATAATGCTATTACCAGTGGTAGAACACGAACATTGTCGGCTCCGTCAAGTCTTGATGTTACAGAACAAGATGCACTGACGTCTTCTGAATGTGAGGAACAAGAGCAGTCCACCAGTCGCGTTGGATCAATTAAAGAATATAATTCGCCCACTCCTCAACCACTTCCTCTTCCATCACCTCATGGCGCTATTTCTCTAAAAACTACATCAAGCTTTAAGATGAACAATAACAGTGGCTTACTTAATACATCTGGACCACTTCCCCTACCTCCTACTGTTCCTCTAACCCTACAGGGTAAAGGAATACTTACTAACTTTTCATATGATGAGATTGCATCAGCTTGTCACAACTTCTCTCCGGAGAGATGCATGTCTGAAGGTATCTCTTCTGTCATATATCAAGCTTCATTTGGGGATGATAATTCAGGTACAAGGAAGTTTGAAGCCACTGTTACTCGACTTCACTCTTCCAACCAGGTAACACTAGGGTTCACATTTGTGCTGATATTTGAATTGGTGGTTTAGCATCCCTATTAGTCCTTTCTTACAAGTCGTCATCGCATGATGGGCGATGACAGGATTACATAAATGGGTTAATGTATGGCTTCTTTGGCAGTGTCCTCTGAAGTTCAAATATTCTAAGAAAATGTCAACTGGTGAACTTTCGATGCTTCTCTGACAGTTTTTCTTCCGCACTGAAGTTCATATATGCTGTTTGATTCCATGTTTTTCACTTCTTGTTTTCGAGGACAAATGTTTATCTGTTCATTTAAATACTGACCGATTGAATTATTAGTTTCCAGCAGCCTCTTATACCACTTTAGCTTTACACTATCTGGTTCTACACAATATCAGTTTAAGGGATAATTCTAAAATCTTGGGCAACGTTGAGTTAACTTGATATTTGATTTTCCTTTTTCAGGGTTGGAAGGAATTTGTCAATGACGTGAATAGCCTTGCATCTTTGCAGCATCCTTTCCTCTGTAAATTGGTTGGATTTTTTGCGCGTGAAGGCTCAGATCACAGGATGTTGGTATATGAGAGGTTATTTTACGGAAGCTTGGATAGGATTCTCTATGGAAGATCTGATGGTCCACCTATTGACTGGAACAGCAGAATGAAAGTAGCCTTCTGTGCTGCACAAGGTCTTACCTTTCTGCATGAGGAAGGGCCATTTCAGGTCACCAAGATTATCTGAACCATTTAATTTGAATCAACATTTGTATAATTTGAGTACAGTACATAAGTCCTTTGTTCTTGTAGCTGCTACCGGTTTTGGATTGCACTGAAATTTTCAATAACTTGTATTTTGGCTTCTGGCAGGCAATGTTCCATGAATTTTCAACCGTACATGTTCAGATCGATAAAGATTTTAGTGCGAAGCTTTCTGGCTATGGTTGCCTTGGCCATATTCCAGAAACAGACATATCCAGCAGCTCTGTTGTAAGTGTTATTTGAATGTACTTTGTAACATAATTTTCACACCACTTTCTGTATAATATTTAATTTGTTTGCGCTGTTGTTGGTGGGGCTGTTCTCTGACTCGGTTCCTCATGCCCCTCAAAATCATTGTTACCTTCCTGAATTTACCAATATTTGTTCAGGCTATGGCAAATCTTTCAATGGAGACACTCGAAAAAGGTTTGCTAACCCCAAAGAGCAATGTCTGGAGTTTTGGAATTGTGCTTCTTGAATTGCTCACTGGCAAGAAAAACCTTGACAGTAGGCATTCGAAGGAGGAGAGAAATTTAGTCAAATGGAGTCGACCTTTCCTGGCAGATGACTGTAGACTGTCCCTAATCATGGATCCACAGCTCAAGGGTCGTTACCCCCTTAAAGCTGCTCGGATAGTGGCTGATATTGCTCAACGATGTCTACAAGTGGATCCTTCGGAGAGGCCAACCATGAGAATTGTTGTGGAGCATCTTAAAACCATCCAAGACATGAAGTATACCTCTCGGTTTCCTCTGCAAGAACCAAGAGCCATCAGTGGGAAATACATGTCAAGATCACCTAGCTTGAATGGTATTATTACTCCAGCTCCAAGATCAAATATTTCTCCACCCCCAACAATTGCAGCATCTACTTCTCTTACTAGGCTGTCTGCCCTTCCCTTGGCCGTGCCTCCTAGAATATGCTCATCTATGCAGTCACTGGAAGAAACTGATCGACGAGAAAGCAACCAGAGATCATCAGCATCAAGTGTTCGTTGATTTAGTGTTGAAGGCTTCTGAATGTCAATAGCGACCATTTTTTCTTATTTGTTTATTACCTTCAGAGAGTCTGATGTTTCATGGTACATGGAATACGATTGCGAGGGAATGAGTTGGTGTATTGATTGATGGTTTTGTAAATGAAGTTACTCTTCTTATATTCATTCTGTTTCTTCAATCTGAATTGCTGCTGATCCTTTCCGTGGAGGGTGTTTATTCTGTTCCTATCTATATTGGGCAAAGCGAAGTCAAACACAATCAGGCCCGAGCTTGGCTCATCAGGATTTATATGCTGCTTGAGCTTGGCTCAGTAAGGATTTACAAAGTTTGTGAATAGCTGGAGCTTGGTTCTTCAATAGCTCGTTTATCATAGTACATAATTATCTTTTATATTAATCTTCTTTTATGATAAATTTGGTTGAATTTTTTGTTTATTATAAACATAAACAGAAGTACAATTATTCATCATTATTCTATTAGAAAATTGTTACATGTAAAATAGTTTCTTAACAAGATTACTAAAAAATCATTTCATATTATTGTTGAAACTTATAAATCAATAGTAATCAAATATCAATTATAAATTTTTAGGTTACAATATGGTTTGATTTATGATGTTGGATCTGTGTTTACAGATCAAAATCTTAATTTTGATTAACATAAAATCTGCTATTATCTTACTAACGGTTTACATGCGATGTGGATGATGTGGAAGATGAAGAAGAAGAATAATGCAGAGGCAGGAGTATGTGAGAAGTTTGACGAGCTCGAGGTGATCTCCGTAGATGGAGATGAGAGAATCTGAGAGCAGAGGATCACATGCTATTCGATACCAAAGGAATCATGGAGGAAGATTGCTGTAGTGAAAGAAGAAACCAGCGATGAAGGAAACCAGCTGGAAAACAAGCTTAGAACCTAGTAATGATCAAGAGCAGTACAGTTGAAGAAGCAACCAGCTCAAAGTAACTAACAGACCAGCTCAGAGCAAAGCACAACAGAGACAAACTGGTTAAGGTCAAGCCAGCTTAGCAAGCAGAACAGATGAAGGAAACCAGCTGGAAGGACACCAGTTGGTAGACCAGATCAGAAGCCTTGCGTCAGTTCAGATAAATTAGTTTGTGCAATCTCAGAATACTAGAAGACAAACTAATTTGCCTGATCGAGACACAGAGTTGGAAGTTAGCAAAGGCTGCAGAAGCGTCGAAGAAGAGAGCTCAAGTCAAATAAAGCCTAGAACGCATTTATAGACAAAGGACACAAAGTACAACATTGTCAGAAGATTTTTCAACGGCTACAACTTTGTGTCCAACGGACAAATCTGCACAAGAGGTTTTATATATCAAGAGCAGAGCACAAGCAGAGAATAGAGCGAAGTGGAGAGAGTGTGTGTGCAAAACAGAAGAATGCACAACACAAAACAGTGCTAGGCGCAAGTTTGCACACTCCGTGGCAGTTGTTGTGCAAGCTGGTTCAGTGCCCAGAACATGGTAACTTAGTGGAGGATTAAGATTGTAAAACTTAAACATGAGGGCTCATTTTTGTCACCACCCATTCTTTCAAACACAAAATTTTGTAACCTAGCCTCCACTCCTCCTCCTTGGAGCCGTCCCCTCCTTTTTCAAGCAACCCCATCGATTTTTCTTCAAATTTTGGTGATCCAAGGCTGTCGTATCCCGATCTCGCGTCCTACATTTCGGTAACTCGCAGATCTTTTTTTTTCTCCAACAAAGTCATGTCATATCTCCTCTTTTCTCACCATTTAAATCATAGTATACTGTTTTTTTTTAAATGATGTGCATGATTTGTATGTTAATTGATTAGATCTATGTTTGTTGTTTGAGATCCATGCATGCATCACCATTTTAACAGGTATTTGATTCTTTTCTTGTGAAACTTCGGTCATGGGCGGTTCATGGGGTTAGGGTTTGGTCCAAGGATGGCCCAAGTAGTTAGTCCATCGAGTTAGGATCACGTAGGTCCAAACGAGAAGCAATTTGGTCTAGGAATGAATTAGTTATGACTTTTATGATCAGCACGTGTCCTGACTTGTCGTCTGTGTGCGACAGTAGCGTTGTTGGGTCGGATAAGTCACTCTATGCGGTCTGAGTGGTCATGGTTGATTTCAAGAGATAGGTCATTGAGTTAGAGTCACGTAGGTCCAAACAGGAAGCGATTTAATTGAGGAACGAATTAGTTATGAATTTGATGGCTAGCCTGGATCCAGTCTCCACGCGGGAAGTGGGCTTGCGGGCGTCGGGTTTGTCACGTCCTGAATATTTTTTGAGTCTTGTTTAATCCAGTGGCTATTGAGGTAAGTTAGGGTGATGTGGGTTGAAACAGAGAGTGATTGGGTTAAGAAATAGATTTTTAATGACTTTTACCGTTTTGTCGCTCGAAGTGAGCCTCGTCGGGTCATTTTTGTGAAAATTAAGATTTCGAGTCTTAGGTGTTGCCAAAGTTCATGGATGACTTTATTTGATGTTTTAAGCATAATTAAGATGTTTTTCAGCATTTTAGAATTTAGTTGATTTATGGGATTTTTGTCAAATTTTAATGTTTGATTTTAAAGTGAATGAATGAGTATTTTATAAACTTTTTAAAATTCAATTTTAAAGTATAGGGTCCAATTTTAAGATTATTTTGGTCAAATGTTTTGAAGTCAAATATTTAGTCAAACTTTTTATTGTTGGACCTAATATTTTATTTTCATGTTTTAAAGTCAAACTTTTGGCCTTTGAGATTTTATTTAGTCAAAATTGGTCAATGAGTCTTTATTTAGGCAAAATTTTAAATAGTTGATTTTTAGTAAAGGGTGTGGTATTTTAGAAATTTTAAAGGTTAATTTTAAAGTTTTGGGCGAAGTCATGTATTAGGCTAAGTCTCAATTTTAAGTAAGTCTAGGCTTTTGGGCTTTGAAGTAGTGGGTCAGGCACCTGAACCAGTCCTTGATCGGAATAGAAAATGTAGAAGCCCGTGAATATGTATATTTAATTATATATGTAGTATTCTATGTACGTTAATTTTTTAAAGGAAATAATTTAATATATATTGACGGGCTAAGCTTTTAAATTGCATGTTTTTATGAAATGCACGCATCATGAAAGCTTTATGAAATGATAAAGGGCATGTTTTAAAAAAAATGAAGGGATTGAAGTGACTTGTGGCAGAGATAGACGATGAGCGGATCCGGGATACCTGGCCTGATGAACCTCTGTTGATGTATAATGATAGACGATGAGCGGATCTGGGAGACCGAGCTCAGTGAACCTCTGTTAATGTGATGATGATGATGTAGGTCGGGTAAAACCGGTCGTCACGTACGTTGGTTTAAGATTGATCAATCGAACATGGTCCACACTTCATGGATACGACTCATACGTTTTTATGTTACGCTACGTCATGCCTTATGATATATGTTATATGAGTACGATATGTTACGACTTATGATACGAACCATGTTTTAAGATCATCCATGCATGCATGATTTAGTGTTATCTTATTACATGTATATGCTTGCATGTGGTTTTATTAGTATGTACCTTCCTATTTTAAAAGATAGAGCATGCTGAGCTTCTAGGCTCACTAGGTTTAAATGGTGCATGTGATGACCCTGCTGATGAGTACATTCCTACGGGCGGTGAGGACCTCTGAGCGCCCGCTGCAGCTATACCCCGTGACCGCAATGATGTTTTATCTTTGATGTGACACGCTTTTCAGATATTGATTCTTTTAGCATGTTCACCTTCAGTACTTTTACTTGGTCTGATTTTTAAACAATATGGATAATTTAATGTTTTAAGATATTTATTTTATTTATGTTTTAAAGGATGTTGAGTAAATGTTTTAAAGGAAATGAGCCATACTTTTTAGTTTATTTATTCCGCACATGATTTTAAAATATATATATATATATATTTCTAGAGTACGGTTCGTTTCAAAGCCGGATCCTTATCATGTGCTACAAACTGACGTGGTGGAGCTGGACGAACGTTGAGTTATGTCGAATATCCCTTGCAAATTCTGGATAGGAAGGAGAAACAGCTCGGGAACAAGACCATTCCCTTAGTGATGGTCCAGTGGAGCAAGCATGGCAGAGAAGAAGCTACGTGGGAGTTAGAGGAGAAGATGCAATTTGGGTAGATATTGCATTAACTCCAGTAGCTAGATTTCTTGCTATTGTTTTCCCAGTTATCTCGAACTCTTGGTTAGTTGGTTGTGCGGTTGTTGTCTCCAGATTTGTAGTTGGTTTGTGAGTTCTGGAACAGTAGGACATCTTCTGTATTGTGTAACCAGTTTTGATGATTTTATATGATGTTGAGATTTGGATCGATTTTGGAATTTGTTGTCTAATTTCGAGGATGAAATCCCTTTTTAGTGGGGGAGAAATGTTAGATCTGAATCGTAACCATTAATTTGGATAATTAATCGGGGTTGGCATAGACCCGAAGAAGAAGAGATGGCTGGTTTGCGAGGGAAATAGCTCTGATCTGGTTCGTAGAACGGTTAAATCTGGTTGGTTGAGCGTTTAGGAATAGTCGTCGCAAGATATTTCGAGTTGTTAGTGGAGCGACGTCGTTTTGGAAGAAACTAGATTTGAGGGTGAAATCTGGTAGTACTGTGTAGATCGATCGGTTCGTGGTTTTAGTGAAAACCAAAATGGTTCATGAGTATCCGATGAGATGAGATCTGGATGAGTGTGAGCTGGTCTTCCAGATATGGGTTGTGATGCGACACCGTTTAGCGATACCCGTGTATGAGCTACCTGGTTTGTGGTGCGACGCCGTTTTGAGAAACAGATTTGGTTGCGAGCTGGTTTATGTATACGCTAGGAATTATATATGCCAGCTAGGAGAAAGAGAGCATGGCACTGGTCTTTTGAGCGGGAATCCTATGCGTCGTCGTTTGGAGATAGCGAAGAGAAGTCCAAATCTGGTGTAGCGTAGAGTTCAGATCTGGAGTAGTACTCAGATCTGAGTTAGTACCAGCTTTGAGCCTCGAGTTTTCGGTGGCTACTGATCACCAGATTTCAGCAGATTTGAGTGATATATATAGAGGAATTTGACCAGACGTACGCCATTTTTTTTCAACTACTTAGAATATCTTCCCCGTAAACATATCTCTACTGTAGCGAAACCCTTACTGTTCACCATAGTATATTTCTCATTGGTAGCGTTGAGTTCCCCTGGCCAAGACGCTTCTATTACTACATCTTTTGGAGACTTTGGTGAGCTATAAGAAGAACGCGAAGAAGCTGCTGTGCGTTGTCAGCTCGTGTTCCGGCCGATTGGTTCTTTCGTTCAGGTAGTGCATTCAAGTAAGTGTTAGATCCTACCTTATACTTAGTTTAGAGCTAGCTATCGTGTTCTAAGGTAGGATAGAGCTGGGTTGAGCTGGTGGCTCCCAGTTCATAGTCCTGTGTTTACTGTCCCTGAGTTGTTAATGTCGTTGGCTTATCAGGTTTCAGATCTGAGTTACTCAGGACCCCTGTTGTGGTAATTGTATCACAGAAGCTAAGGTAAGGATTTGAGCTTGTATTGCAGCTTTGGGATAGGCATGGATATGTATGTATGCTTGCTGGTATGTGTGCTGACAACTACATCATTGACTCCGCGGAAACGCTGGCCTTTGACAAACACACGCAACCCCAAAATCTGGTTCACCTCGCGCCACCCGTCTGTCCCTGAGCTGCCTCACCTGCATCTGGAAAACTAGTGAGCCTAGGGGCTCAACAAGTAAAACTGAGGATAACAAAATCACATAATGCAGGCAACTGATCATAATACATAAATTAAATCAAGTCAACTGTACTGAAATCTTTCTACTGAAAAGACAGATCGGAACATCAGATCTGAATTGCTTTATACTGAGTGACTTATGGCCTAGAGGCTCTCTGGTGGTCCTGGTGCATGAAGCATGTTATTTGAATTCAGTAACTCTCTGTGAAGGGATTACAGTAATTCCATAATCTTCTCCCTTCTGCGAAGGGATTATAGTCATACCATAATCCTGTCCCTTCCTAATGACCGGGTCCTCTATGCCATAAGTCCTTAAAACTAAAACTTTACTTCCTTTAATTGAGATAGCTATATTACATTGCTCTTGATCGAAAATCGATTATTGAAACTGGTTGATTCACTACTATGAAACTCATTTTGTCTTTAAAAACCTTACTAAGTGTACAGCTGGCTACGAGCTGATGATGGCAGAAACCAGCTCGGAAGAGAAAACGGCTTATGGACGTGAAACAACTTTGGTTAAAGAAAACAGATCTCAAGCGTAAAGAACAGCTTTGGCTACATAAAACAGATCTCGGGTGTGAAACCGATCACGGGCGTGAAGAGCAGCTTTTGCTAAAGAAAGTAGCTTACAAATAGGAAAAACAAATCTAGTTCAAAGAAAACAGCTTACGCGCAGTAAAAAGGTAACATAAGTTTTGTAAGAAGAATTTAAGCTTTGGAAGGTCACTCAGCTTTGAGAAACCATATCAGTTTAGAAATGAATCACACAGACCGACGAAGAAAATAGGCCAGATCTGCTTAAGACGAGGGTACTGTACCAGCTTAGACAGTCTCTAAACAGACTAGCTCAGCTTATTCGACCAGGGCATAGTCCCGACCAAACCAGCACCACCTATCTGTTCAAGATCGATGTCCATAATTTTTACAGCACACCAGAGAACAGAGCTTCTTTTGGCTTATCTTATCTGAAAGCTTTACAACTCAGTATTTTAAAAATACAACTGCTTGCTGAAAGATAACTGGTGAGTTTCCTCAAACTAAAAACATTAAAGCAGTGAATCCATAGCTCGTGCATGAACATGAACTGAACTGAAATGAACTGAACTGAACTGAAAGATGCATCAGGCAAGCTTACAACAGAAAACAACGAAGCGAAAATATATGATTTCCAGATGCAGCAAGAATCAACGTTACTTGCCTGAACTGATAACCGCAACGAATAGATGGCCTTGGCTGGAAATATTCTCAAACACAAATCTGTGAGCTTCTGGTTTTTGAAAGATTTTCTTGTAACAAAAAATGAGCTTTAGAGCTCACGTACACACATATATGGGAGTATGATTGTAGTAGGTAGAAGGTACTATGATGAGGCATGGGATGTTGTACCTTCTTCTTTGAAATTTGCTAAAAACTCCCCTGCTACTGTTTTAAATTTGTAAATTGATTACACCATTTTAAAAAAACCAAATCTCCCATTAAAATCGTTTTGTTCAAAAAAAGAAAAAATGCTCCATCTCGGGATTGTGCTTGGGCGAAATCCTTCAAAAAACCATCTGGATCATGCTTCTAAGCTGGAAGGAAAAGAAATCAGCTTAGATAACTAATGCTAGCTTAAACTGAAATCTGGATGTCCAAATATTAAAATAGCCCTTAGAATAAAAAGGCTAACAATTGTGGTCCTATGGATTTTGGGGCGTTACATAAAAACTCAGTACCACGATCACTCCTAATCCGATCAATAGAAGAATATTTTTCATTTTGAAGACGGTTTAAAATCTTAATCAGTTGGTCTATTGTCTAATCCTTTATTTTTAAAAATATTACCCAGTTAAACCTGGAGTAATCATCAACAATCACGAGGGTATACTTTGTTACCCCTAAACTGGATATATGGACAGGACCAAATAGGTCCAGTGCAACAGCAAGCTCCGGGAAGAAGAGTTACAACCCTTGTTCTTAAAAGTGGATCGGACTTGCTTTCCAAGCTGACAGGCTGAACACAATTTATCTTTTGTAAAATCAATCTTGGGAAAACCAGTGATCAAATCTTGCTTACACAGACTGGCTATAGTTTTAAAATTTGTATGATTCATGCGTTTATGCCACAACCATGCTTTAGATGAATTTGCAACCAAACAAGTAGGTTCAGTCACTAGCTGTTCTGACCAGTTCACTTTATAAATATTGCCCGATCTATGTCCTATTAGGAAGGTCATACCAGCTGGATTCTGAACTGTGCATGTGTGTTTGTGAAAATTAACCACATACTCATGATCACATAATTTACTAATGCTTCTCAGATTATAGCACAGATTCTCAACAAGTAGCACGTCATTTCGCTCGGTCTTTGTCTAGTCTGTTCTTTAGCCAGCTAGCTTGGAGTTCTCGAGTTCAACATAGCCTATACCAGACTTTCCCTTTTGGTTCAGCTTATACACAATCTGATCATCATACTTAACCGATTCAAGAGTGTCATGTATGTTGAGTTAAGCGTGCAAGGGTGAGAATAGTACTGGGATGAGTGACCTCCTGGAAAGTTCTCGTACGTCAAGCTGCTGACGTTGCGCCGCTTGATCTCGTTGGCTATGTGAGCTGTAAAAGTGTGATGTCAGATCTTAACGGGTAATACTATCTCTGCTGGGGATAGGGTCGGCGGTAGGGAAAGGGTAAGACTGATCTATAAGAGAATTGAGACAGCACCAGCAGTTAGACACACATCTCCCCTGAATCATGGGCCTAACAGCCCAACCCTAACGCACATAATAGGTGCACTCTGCGCTGCCACATTATAAGGAAATAAAGTTGCACCTTGGCTAACAGCTATAGCTTTTGGCCTAGTGGTAAGCGCTTGATCCTATCAATTGGTATCAGAGCGAGGTCAGGGGTTCGAGTTCCCCAAGAACCATTTTCTATATTTCTTAGGGGGGGGATTGTTGAGTTAAGCGTGCAAGGGTGAGAACAGTACTGGGATGGATGAACTCCTGGGAAGTTCTCGTACATCAAGCTGCTGACGTTGCGCCGCTTGATCTGGTTGGCTATGTGGGCTGTAAAAGTGTGATGCCAGATCTTAACGGGTAATACTATCTCTGCTGTGGCCCAAATAATAAATTTTCGGGTTATCGGGTTATATCTGGTTGTATGTGTTCGGGTTATCGGGTTGACCTTATTTTCTTGTTCATATTTGTATAAAAATATATTATTTATTTAAATATTTTCGGGTTATCGGGTTATACGGGTTGCACGGGTTCGGGTTCGGGTTGAGGCATTTCAGGTTGGTTCGGGTTCGGGTTAGAATTTTTTTTCCTTATTATCCCAACTCGACCCGAACCCACCCGACCCACCCGAATTGACACCCCTACTGATCTCTAAGGGAATTGAGACAGCACCAACAGTTAGACACGCACCTCCCCTGACTCATGGGCCTAACAGCCCAACCCTAACGCATATAGTAGGTGCACTCTGCGCTGTCACATTATAAGGAAATAAAGTTGCACCTTGGCTAACAGCTATAGCTTTTGGCTAGTGGTAAGCGCTTGATCCTAACAATGTATCATACTGGATTTTACAACACTCATTATTTTGAGTTTGTCATCTGTCAGATATGATTGAGTACTGGTATCAGTAGAGCTGCTTTCTCCAAAGCTGAAGCCTAGTCCAGTTATGTCATTAAATGGATTCTGGAATTCGTGCAGCTTACCTAATGAGATAGAAGACTTTGTCCAAGAGCTCATCACCATATTTAGTCTATCATTTTCAGAAATGAGCTCATTAGACTTGAATCTCAAGGATTCATTCTATGTTTTCAGCTTGCTTAACTCAGTCTTTAAATTGTCTGAATCATCAAGCTGTAAACAGCTCACGTCATCTGACTTATCTTTAAAACACTCGTTTTTAGCTTTAACATACTCGAATTTTTTAGACAACTTCTTGTACTCATAGACCATTTCGTTAAGTGCATTAACAAGGTCTTCTTGTGTAAACATGCTGTTAGAGAAATCAGATACCTCGTCAGTGTCATCAGCCATCAGACGATGTACATCCTCTTAACTATCGCTTGATGAGCTGCTTGTAGTGCTCTCATCTGAATCAGAATCAGCCCACTTGCTTTTTCTTTCCTCTGCTACAAGCACTTTGTGATCCCACCTTTTCATGTATGACTTCTTATCAGTGCGGTGTCATCTAATATCTAAAGTTCTCTTACCATCCTGCTTTGGTTTTGTGCAGTCCACAGCAAAATGTCCTGGTCTGCCACATTCAAAACATTTAATATCGTTAGTAGTATTCTGTTAATATTTATGTGCTTTAATTGAAAACGAGGGTGATTGAGTTCTTCTCATGAATTTCTCAAACTTCTTAACGAATAGGGACATTGCATCGTTGCTGATCTGCTCAGCTGTCTTCTGTGGCTTCTCTTCTGTGACAGGTAAGGATTGGGTAGGTTGGGACGTAGAAGGTCCTTCTTCTGATATGGCCTCCAATTAAAATTCATAGGCCTTCAGGTTTGCGAACAGATCATGTTCCAGTTTGTTGAGGTCCTTCGATTCACTCATTGCCATAGTTTTTACATCCCACTCCTGGGGAAGGGCTCTCATGACTTACAGCGTCAGTTCTCTGTTGTTGTATTCTTTGCCAAATCTGGTCAGCTCTATCACCACGGATCTGAATCTTTCATCAAACTCAGCCATTTTTTCACCAGATTTCATCTTCATAGATTCAAATTTCTGTAGGGCCACTGTGAGCTTGTTTTCTTTGGTTTCCACATTGCCCTCACATATCTGGATTAGATTCTCCCAAATTTCCTTGGCCATGACACAAGTCTGGATCTTGCTAAACATATTGTTGTCCTACGTCTTGTATAGGATATCTTTTGCCACGTTGTCCAAGTTAGCTTTCTTTTTTTCTTCCGATGTCCATTCCATTCTAGGCTTTTCAACCCATTGCGTTGCACCCGAGGAGATGGCCATAGCAGCGTTTGGCTTCATAATCTTTATAGGGCCATCTGTGATAACGAACCATGTACCTGCATATTGATCCGCCAGGTGAGCTTGAATCCTGATCTTCCAGACGTCGTATTCCTCCTTAGAAAACATAGGAATTTTATTGTGAGAGATCGACATAATTGATAATCGCATATAGACAAAATTTGTTCAGAAACTGAGATGACCGAGCTCTGATATCACTTGTTGGATCGAAAATACAGTTTAAATATAGCTCGGGAGTTCAGAAGGGGTGGGTTGAATGAACTCCTTCACAGATTTCCGAAAACTTCTTAAAAGATTTCAAAAACTTTCGGCTGCCTCTAAGCTGTGTTACCAGCTTTGGAGTATCTCAGTATGCTGTTGTCCTCTTGGGTAACAAGAAAATGTGTGGAATGAACCCGACTAAACAATGAACAAATATATAAACAAAAACTGAAAGTAGTAGACGAAAGCTGTAAAGAGAATGCAGTAAAGTAAATGGACAAGAGTTTGTTTATGGAAGTTCGGAGCTTAAACTCCTATGTCTACCCTTCTTACTTGAACGGGAAGGATTCCACTAGAATACTTTGATTAAAACATCTCCTGCTGCAACCCGATCTGATTGCCCACAGGCTGCAAGAACTCCTAGAAACACCACGACAGAAACAGATGCGCAATCTGTTCTGCAAATACGATGACAGCTTCTAAGCTTTTAAGGCTTTCAAGATTTCTATGCACTCTGCTTATGATTTACGCAATACCACATAGTGGTTACAACACAAATGAATAAATCTAAGGCTGTTTGACAGTAGGTTGTAACGAAGATGATGATGAACAGTGAGATTTGTGCGATGTGAATTCTGCAGCATAACAGTATGTAGCTTCGGTATATGCAGAATTCTATTTGTTCAAACGTTCATAATCAATTTTCGTCTCTCGTGTTTAAAAGTTCTTTTTTTCTTGTTCATCTTCCTGTATATATATAGAGATTTCCATCTCTATCAATCAGTAATGATATGTTGTTCCGGCTAGGTGATTTCTTTCCTTCTACAAACAATTTGCCATTTCTTCTACCCAAATCACAGGGAAGGTTCCGTTAAGTCCAAAGATAGCATCTGGTAATTTAGCCAGTGAATAAGTATACGATTGATTTATTCTGATCTGATAGAATCATGTCCAAAATGATAACTGTATGTTTTGAGATGTTTTCTGTAAACGTGATCTGAAAGCTTGTAAGCTCTGAGATGTTACGTGAAACACAGTAAACTTCTCTTGAAATATGATCCAAAATTATCTGAGCTTATCTCTGCTGAGCTGAGCCTTTTCCTGATATGTTCTATATACAATTATGATATGATCTGGAAATGTTCCTCTGAGCTGTTCTGTAAACTGATAAAGTCAATGCTGAACTACAACTTATCTCTTTAAGCTCTGATCTGAATTCATATGTACTCTAAACTAAAAGCTGTTCTTGAGCCCTGAGCTGGTCTCTGTACTGTTTCCACTCTAAGCCGTTTCCTGCGTTTTCTAATCTCTAACCTGTTTTCTATAATGTCTAAGCTCTAAACTATTTTATATACGAAGCTCCAATCTGAATCTTCTTAAAGTTGATTCCTAAACCAAAACACTGTTCTAATTTTTGAAGCTCCGATCTGAACTATTCTGAACTCTAATCTGTCTGCTTGCCCTGAACTGAAAAGTGATGTTCTAAGCTTATCTACTTGTTCTGAACTGAATCGGGACTCTCTAAGCTGATCTGCTTGTTCTGAGCTGAAAATGACTTCTCTGAACTGATCTACTTGCTCTAAGCTGAAATCCGACGTGCTGGACTGTCCGATTTGTTCTAAGCTGATCTGCATCATCCTGAGCTAGTAGCTATGTCATAAACTGCTACCACCTTCCCCCTTTTTGACATCACCAGACCTCTTAAATTGAGCAACTACTTCTGCAAGCTGAGAGCCGAGGGAGGCAAGGCTCGAATTTACGTCAGTCGAAGAATTCCGTACCTCGTCAAGTTGCAACAGCCTTGTCGATGTAAGTTATGAAGATCGTTCTGCTAGGTCTCTGTCACGGTTGTTTATTAATTGCAGATAATGTCTCCGATGTGCACTTATCAGCGAACGTTGTGACTTATGTGCATCTGCAATACTGAGTTCGAGAGACGCCATACGCTGAATTAATGTTGACTTGAAATAATTTAACAGCTCTTGAGATTTCAGCTGCTCGAGACTGAGATTGTGAACTAGGTCTCTGAGCTGAGCAGCTGTCTCGTTATGCACCGAAGCTGTGCCAGAGCCTTCCTGGAAAAATCCACAACAACGGTCAACACGATGGCCGTGCTGAAAGGCTCTAGAATGTATCCGTAATATCCACTGAAATATGTACTAAGGGGTGAACAATCAAATCCGTACACTGATTCACCGTGCCTCTTTCAACTGTTGTCCTTCTACGTTTTACTTCTGGGTGAGCAACTTCAGTAGTTCTGGAGCGCATATCATCTGATTGTTTATCCATGGTTGCTTCTGATCTATCTGCGTCCCCAAATTCTGAATCTGCAAGCCTCTCTAGAGATAATATCTGCAACGAGAATATCAAACACGAGAGATTTGAAGAGAAATTTAAGGGGTTAGAGATGATAGCGTATAAAAAGGAGAATTTTAAACGGTGAGAGAAATCTAAGTTGCGTTTCTGGCATACATTGACAACACACATGTTATGCAGCTATTGGCGGCTTTTGAAATCTGATCCAAAATTATCTGAGCTTATCTCTGTTGAGCTAAGCCTTTTCTAGTTCTGTTCTGATATACAGTTCTGATATGATCTAGAAATGTTCCTCTGAGATGTTCTTTAAACTGATAAAGTCAATACTGAACTGCGACTTATGTCTTCAAGCTCTGATTTGAATTCATATGTACTCTAAACTGAAAGATGTTCTTGAGCCCTGAGCTGGTCTCTGCATTGTTTCCACTCTAAGCTGTTTCCTGCGCTGTCTAAGCTCTAAACTATTTTTCTGTACTGTCTAAGCTCTAAACTGTTTTATATACGAAGCTCCAGTCTAAATCTTCTCAAAGCTGAACTATTCCGAATCACTCTAACTTGCTTTGCTTACCCTGAACTGAATACAGATGGTCTAAGATGATCTGATTGTTCTGAACTGAATCGGGACTCTCTAAGCTGATCTTCATGCTCTTAGCTGAAATCCGAATTTTTGTGATGTTCGATTTGTTCTAAGCTGATCTGCATCATCCTGAGCTAAGTAGCTATGCCGTAAACTGTTCTGATTTCTCTAAGCTGAAATGCATCGCCGTGAACTGTTAGACATACTCTGAGCTGATATGCATCGTTCTGATCTGATATGCCCAATTTTAGCTGATCAACACGCTCTGAGCTGGTCTGTTACGTCCTAAGCTGCTCTGCATCTCACGGCTGTAAGCTTTTCGGTTTTTCGTATTTGTTATCACCAAAACTCAAATTTTATTCCTAACAAAAAACTTTTCTCAAACCTTTAAAACTCATACAAGCATGCTAGAAGGAAATCAACATATGCTTTCCAAAGTACAGCAAGAAACAGAGTTTACTTTCCTCAACTGCTGAACACAGCTAACAGAAATCCTCCGGCATTGAATAACTTACAGGAACGATTCAAAAATAACTTTGAATGAGTGAAGTTTTCTGTCGGTTGGTGGAGAGATTTTGTTGGCGCAGCGGAGGATCCGGATCCCGTTTCCCGGGACGCAGCGGAAGATTTAAAATTTTGCATCGGGAACGGTCAATACATAATAATGAAAGCAATAAAACATTCATAGGATGTTTTAGAGCGCTACCTTGCTGGCGTCTAGGCGCCTGGCTCCGACCAGATTCACAGGGAAACTGGAACTTCAACGGTTGGCGGCGGTAGTTCTCCGAATCCGGTCCACGACTGGAAACACGACTCCTTCATCAGTCTGCACTAGAAGAGCTGACGAATTTACCACGAACAGAACCTCCTCGTCGCGGTGGTCGGAACGAGTCCAACCACAAAGGCGGCGGCACACGACGGCGACGCGTGAGGGCGACGGCCGAGAGGGAGAGTGGAGGTGAGGGGCGGCGGCTAGTAGGGTTTGGGTGTAATGCAAGTGTGTCTCCCATGTAGCCCTAGGTCCAGTATAATTAGACTTATGATGGGCTTGAACCGGCCCAATGGACCTGGGTCAGGCTCAGTCCCGTATGAACATTCGGTTCATTTCCATCACCACGGCTTCATCATAATTCCGATTGCCGATCAGATCGGACTGTTCTACTCAGTTCACAAAACTGAGCATTATGATGCGAAAACAATTTTTCAGACCACCTAGTCCAAAATTGCAGTTTAGCCCCTCCAAGTTTCAAGGATAGTCAAACTAGCCCAAACTTTCGGGAAATTGCATTTTGACCCTGTTGACTTTTAGGAAGTCGTACTCCCTAAATTCCTCCTCCTATGCTCAACACATGAGCTCAGTTTTCGTGCGGGAATCGTGAAAGCAGTACTTGTGTGATCCAAAATGGTTCAGGGATACAGCTAGCCGTGGGCCCACAACAATTGCGACTCCGAAATCACAATTTCGGACTGATCCATCGGATCATGGTAAAGCGCCTAGCAACATCGCCCTATGATCCCCTAGGTATCACTGATAGTGCCTGCTAGAACCAGTCGGTCATGGTTAGCGTACAGTACGGTCCTTTCAACACATATATCCCGATCAGATCAAACGCCATTGATAAATCGAGAGTCGCTAGAGATCCAATAACTATCCATACATCTTGGAGATCAAATAGTGACATCGCGTGTGTTACTAGGTAAACCCATTTACCTAAAACACAACTAGTACTCTGGCCAGAGATTTATCACACTATTATCTCCTCAGATAGCATAGGATATCCACGCACAAAGGCGAGCGGTGAATCCTCGATAACGAAGCATCGACTCCTACATGCATCGGGACCTCACCCAATCCCGTCATCTAATGACCCCAACTGAGTCGGTAAACGGGTCAAAGTGAGGAACCTATCATGTAGAGTCTCAATGACGTTTTGAGTAGTGAGGACTAATCAGTACAACCAAGACCTCGGAC
>KV008753.1:236311-259760 GCA_001598015.1 Dorcoceras hygrometricum
AGCTCCTTGACAGTAGTGAACCTCTCAGTCCGAGAGTTCTCCCCATACAACTCTTTGAGATGAAGGTGTATGTCAGCAGCATACACCGTCTTCTCAAAGCGCCGCTGCATTTCGTTTGACATCGATGCCATCATATAGCATCGAGTCTTAATCTCGTCATCCCACCATTTGTTCAGCTTTGTCAGCTCCTCAGGGCTGATTTCGGCAGGGGCTTCCTTCGGAGGGCTCTTCTCTAACGTGTAGAGAAGTTTCTCCGAAGCCAATACAATATTGAGGTTTCGAAGCCAGTCTTGGTAGTTCAGACCAGTGAACTTGTTGCTATCTAGTATAGCAGCAAGTGGATTTTTGATCGAAAACATTAAATGAGCAGTTTATACTGAAAAGAAAAACAGACATGCATTACTAACTATTCATGAAAAACGCTAAGACATAAAACAAGGTCATTAAGTTTTATGAATTACCCTCCCACTATTTTAACGATTTCACCACCCTCTAATGAAATCGATAATGCAAGTTTCCTTAGTGGATACACAGAGTCCAATTAAGTAATCATGGTCCCGAATAATATCAGCCAACCATGACCCTCAAAAGGTAGAGCCCAATTGCAACAGGTGCAACCTCCATGTATTTACCTCACGTCCAGTAAGGGCCCAATAATATGACGCCGATTACCATCACGTGTCAAGATAACCCATCAATGTTGAGTTGTGAAGGACGGTCCCCAATAATATGAGCCAACGTTAAAGGGAGTTCCAACCAACTCACAGCGAGTGTCAATTATGTGTACAGCTTTTCGGCATACATAACCCCCTCGATAATATGAGACGGGCCATGTATGCGGGTAGCATCGACGTACACTCATTGTTGATGAAAGGTAGGAAAATTTAAACAAGTTTAAATTTCCTTAGCTTCATGATCTTATCGAATATAACCATGAAACTTTTAATCTTGATATTAATTTTAAATCATATTTAAAATGAGGGATTTTAATTTTGAAATTTGGTCTCATTAATTTTAAATCAAAATTTAAAACGCGGATTCAACAGATATATCGCATATATAAAATTTGGGATGATCGATAATCGAGAGCTATGCGGTCCGTGGTTGCCAATGCAATCCTATTACATTAGCTTCCAGTTTTACAAATCTTCGGTCTTCAATATCTTTGATCATCATCACCACCATCTTCAAAAGTCCTCCCACTAAATCTAATATTTACATTTAAATATCCATAACAAGTAGGGATACAATTTTAAAGGGGTGGGAACGGGCCATAAACCAGGCCCACTTTGTAATAGATAATCAATTCAAATAATTGACATAAATAAAATAATCAAATCAAATTTGATATATTCCAACAAAATCATATTTTAATTATAAAATCACATTTTATAAATAAAATCACATTTTGTCATTTTAATTGCATCAAATTGGGCTTAAAACAATTTTAGGCCCAAAATTGCTCATTTTGCTCATGGTGGCCGGACTGCGGGAGCAACGCCCGCTGCGCGCAGCAACAGTGCGCATGGTAGCGCACGCTGCGCGCAGCTACAGTGCTCTAGCGCCGCTTCACGCCGTCGCGCGCGGCGGCGCAGTCGAACAAATTTTTTTTTATTTTTGAAATTTCGAAACTTGATGCAATATAGGCACAATTCATGTATTGACAGATCCGAGCCTTGGCTCTGATACCACTGTTGGCGCATCGACGGATCCAGATCCCGTTTCCCGGGACGCAGCGGAAGATTTAAAATTTTGCACCGGAAACGGTCAATACATAATAATGAAAGCAATAAAAAAATCATAGAATGTTTTAGAGCGCTACCTTGCTGGCGTCTAGGCTCCTGGCTCCGACCAGATTCACAGGGAAACTGGCACTTCAACGGTTGGCGGCGGTAGTTCTCCGAATCCGGTCCACGACTGGAAACACGACTCCTTCATCAGTATGCACTAGAAGAGCTGACGAATTTACCACGAACGAAATCTCCTCGTCGCGGTGGTCGGAACGAGTCCAACCACGAAGGCGGCGGCACACGGCTGCGGCGCGGCGACGGCCGAGAGGGAGAGTGGAGGTGAGGGGCGGCGGCTAGTAGGGTTTGGGTGTAATGCAAGTGTGTCTCCCATGTAGCCCTAGGTCCAGTATAAGTAGACTTATGATGGGCTTGAATCGGCCCAATGGACCTGGGTCAGGCCCAGTCCCGTATGAACATTCGGTTCATTTCCATCACCGTGGCTTCATCATAATTTTGATTACCGATCAGATCGGACCGATCTACTCAGTTCACAAAACTGAGCATTATGATGCGAAAATAATTTTTCAGACCACCTAGTCCAAAATTGCAGTTTAGCCCCTCCAAGTTTCAAGGATTGTCAAACTAGCCCAAACTTTAGGGAAATTGCATTTTGATCCCTGTTGACTTTTAGGAAGTCGTACTCCCTAAATTCCTCCTCCTATGCTCAACACATTGAGCTCAGTTTCCGTGCGGGAATCGTGAAACCAGTACTTGTGTGACCCTCAATGGTTCATGGATACAGCTAGTCGTGGGACCACAACAATTACGACTCCGAAATCACAATTTCGGACTGACCCATCGAATCATGGTAAAGCGCCTAGAAACATCGCCCCATGATCCCCTAGATATCACTGATAGTGCCTGCAAGAACCAGTCGGTCATGGTTAGCGTACAGTACGGTCCTTTCAACACATATATCCCGATCAGATCAACGACCATTGGTAAATCGAGAGTCGTTAGAGATCCAATAACTATCCATACATCTTGGAGATCAAATAGTGACATCGCGTGTGTTACTAGGTAAACCCATTTACCTAAAACACTTCTAGTACTCTGGCCAAAGATTTATTACTCTATTATCTTCTCAGATAGCATAGGATATCCACGCACAAAGACGAGCGATGAATCCTCGACAACGAAGCATCGACTCCTACATGCATCGGAACCTCACCCAATCCCGCCACCTAATGACCCCAACTGAGTTGGTAAACGGGTCAAAGTGAGGCACCTATCATGTAGAGTCTCAATGACGTTTCTAGTAGTGAGGACTAATCGGTCCAACCAAGACCTCGGACTTATCCACTCGACAAATGGTAACCACTTGGAAAGTCCGAACGAGGGTAGTTCGATAGATCACCAGGTCACTATCCATATTCATGCTCAGAACATCACAATGTTCCCTACCAATGAAACATGGTACTTCACATCGCAGATGCTAGTCTCAAGCTTGGGCGGCCTTATCCTCATTTTGACTGCCCAATCGACTAGGAACGAGTTCAGAATACACAGTGACTAGTAGATGTGTTTCATGATAGCCATCATATCCACTATCACATCTAACATACACTATGGTGCATTCTAGGTCTTTATCCAACACAATTGTTAACATTATAACATAATGAAAATAAAGAATGCCATATAACAATACGAATTTCATAAATAAATATTGTTATACAAAGAGTCAATAAAACCCACACGCCACAAGTTGGCTAGTTGGGCATCTACTCTAACAGATTTCACCGCTTTAAAATGGAAATTCTTTTGAAAGAATTTGATTGTGGTGTGAAAAGTGATGATGTGTGTATTTAAAGGAAAAAAAATAGCATGATCTCATCATTTTTAGAAAATATTTTTAAAAACACTTCTTCATACACAAGCAGGCATAAACGGAAGTGGAATTAAAATATGCTGAACCGTGCTTGTTAGTAGTCGACCGACCAACTCCTACGAACCGGGTTCTTGCTCTAATCTAGAAATTCAGCTTGGATGAAAACTGAATCGCTGAATTGAAGCTGAATAAGGGTATTGAAAATAGCAATTAAACCCTTCAAAAATTTAGATCTATCATTGTGGATTTATGGATTTCCTGGGCGTTACAGTTTGTTCTTGGTTGCACACCGGTGAGTCCCCCGAGATGGTTCTCTTTTGGTTTTGAGTAGATTATGGCCTGTTGTAGTTTGTATGGATTGTAGGACGTCCTAAGCTGTTGTTGTCATCTACTGACCGAGCTGTTCACTGGGGGTGTGAACTGTTTAAGCACTGATTTCGATTGAGGTAATTGGTAAGATTGTATAGGTACGGATGGAGCACGTATTTACAGCTTTCGTAGAGTATGATTATGTGCTATGTGCTTGAATGTGTTGTGCTTATTGCCGGCATACATTTGATATATGATTGTGCATCTATATCTGGAATCGAGCATATGTATTCATATTGGCCCTGTGATCTGTTGATAGTCGTTGATCTGATTCTCTATTTTGAGTTCTACTCTCGTGATGTGGTGTTGTGTTACATACTCACGATGGAGTGCACTGATGTCACACCGAGCTAGTCGCTCTCGCCCCCCAGATGCAGTGGACTGGATAGATGGTGACGGGTGGTTGCAGAACACCTTGGCATTCTGTTGCGGTCGGCCGGGTAGCACCCGTCTTTGTGACAACGATGAGCCACATCTATTTTTCATGGGTATGCCCGGGTATCACCCGAATACCCGATGCATTGCCACATGTTGTTGATGCCCTTTTTGTGAGGATTGAGATTCGACAATTAGTGATTAATCTAGTATCATATTTGGTTTGGGATTAGTCACGGGAGTTGTGGATTTTCGAATTTCAGATTTGAGAATTTTGTCGAATCTAGTTGGTGATTTTCATATTTGACATAGAACTGTTCATCTTTGAGTCGCTGGTTTCTATCGAGTGATATCTGAGTACTCGAGTTTGGCGCGAGAAGTGATGCGTCATCATTTCGCAATTTCAGATGTCTCTCTAGTGTGTGGAATCTGTTCAGGGGCTTGATCAGATGTCAACGTGGGTCAACCGTGCTGTGTAGCGATCGAGCGTTGATGGGAGAGTTAGCGTGGAGATGCCACGTGTTAGTCAACGTTGCTGAGTTGGCCGCTGTTGTGAGCGTTAATCAGATCTGGATGAGCGTGAGCAGCAGTGAGTGTTGGGATCTTTATTAGATGTGAGGTAGTGCGACATCGTTTTGCATAGTTGGCGGGAACCTCTAATGCGACGCCGTTTCGATTAGTTGCGCGCATTAGAGTTAGCGAAGCAGATTTGGGTGAGCGCTGAGGACTCAGATGTGAGTTAGTGCTGGAATAAGATTCGAGGATTTATGTCTCAGCGCTAGGATCTGAAGCAGGAATCTGATTTCTTCGGTGATTGACTTTCACTGTAGATTTGACGAGTTTAAAATACAAGTGTAGATCGACACTTAGCGTATTTCAACCCCGATATTTCCTATCTTCTTCTTCAAAACCATCGATAGTTACTGTTCATCGAACCCTTCTTCGGTGGATTATCGTCGATTTCCGCCGTTGTTTGGAGCAAGATCGGTGCGTGCTGAACTCGTCTTGCTTAGCTATTTCGATTGATACCAGTCTGGAGTTGTAGATCGACGCGTATGAGGAGCGCGGGGTAGTTGTAGGTTCGAGTAACTTCGTGATTTCCAGTCGATGTTTTCCCCTTTCAGCTTTGGGCTTCTGGGTAAGTGTTTCCTTACTGTTTTAGGCTTAGTTCTTGTTGCTAGAACCAGAGTTGATAGGTAGAACCAAATTTGAGTTCTGACCGTAGACAGTAAGGTGTAGAAGTTCAGATTCGAGCTGAGTTATGAGATATCTTGACAGATTTGAGCTTCCAAGAAATTCCTGCTGTGGTTGCCGAGACCAGCGAGGAAACAGATTTGAGCAGGATGAGGTTGTCGTGCCCTGGTGAGATCTGTTGAGGTGGAATCTGAGGTTTGAGGTACGAATTGAGCTTCTGATTACAGCTTTGGAATAAGCGTGTAGTATTTTGGAGCATGAATGGGATTCTATGTATTCGGTGTTTTACGTGAAACGGGTTTGGTTCATTGCTTGAATTTATGTTCTGTTTTACGTGAATTATGCATGTGGAAATCAGATATAAATTTCTTGGCATACATGCATACATATTGAGCCTGTTGATCGATTGAAACTTGATTAAGAGCCACGTTGTGATCGGCAGACAGATGTGTCGTGCCTGAAAGGTCCAACACTATCATCGGAGTGGTGACCGACAGATTTATCGTGTCTGAATACCACCGAGCTGTGATGGTTAATTGAGTTTCCAGACATGAATATCACGGACCAATGATTTTCACCGGCTGATTGGCAGTGCGTGGTATAGAGGCTCGTCTTTGTATTGCCAGCTGACTCGTTGGCCTAGATTACCAATCCTTTGACAGCCCTCATGCATTCATGTTTTGATATAGTGCATGTTTATGAGTTGCTGTTGTCTTAGTGCTCTTCGTACTGAGGTTTGACCTCGTATTTATTTTCCTGCTTTTGTGTTCTTGGGTCTGTGTTACCCAATGCAGGAGCTGCAGGTAATCTGGCTGGGCAGAGTGGAGCTTCAGCTAATAGATCCCCGCTTGGTTGAGTCCCAGTGTATTTGTATTATGTATCGAACCAGGGGATGCCCTGAGTTTCTATGTATTTTGGGGATCTGTTAATTGAGTTTATTTGAATACCTGTTTGTTATTTGGATTTTGAGTAAATCCTATTTTAAGTATGAATATTTTGAATGAATGTTTTATGGTTCAGGCCCAAACGTTTGAAAAAAATTTTTAGCCGTATTTTTATGTTTCCGCGATTATGTGCTTAATTGAGTTGTTAATCTTTGTTCATTAGCACGGGACCTAACACTTTTCGTTTTGCCTCCAATGTCGGTACCCTTGATTTCTTGTTACAAGACATGCATAGCATAGCACTTTGCATATTACATACATACTTCGTAGGTTGTTGTACGTTGATCTCCGTACTGGGGTTTGAACCCTTCCCTTTGGGGCTCTTTTTTTGTGTTTGGATTTCGGGTTATCCAGATGGATCAGCTAGACCAGGAGGTGCCTCAGCTAGTAGAGCCCCTTAGGTGTCGATCGAGTGTCCCAATTAGTATATATATATATATATATTATCGAGATTGCCAGGGGATGTCCTATATAGTTGTTGTAGATGATCTGACTTGATGTTGCTCTGTTGTTTTTTTATACATGTATATATTGTTTTGTCTGGGTGATTGGATGTTGTTATTTATTTGGCTTCTGCATGACTTGTGAGTGGGTTAGCTCTGCATGTTGGTCATTTTTCAAGAGATAGTACATATATTTTGAGTATTCAATTATTTTAACTCTCTTTTTCAGTTCTGGCTAAAGAAAAATTTTAATCCACGTTTTAAGCTTTCGCTGTTATCGCTAATTACGTGCTTAATTGGTAATTAAGTGCACCGAGCCTGACAAGAACACCCTCTGTTATATGTAAAATAGTTTCTAAGACTTCTAAAGATGTTTGCAATGAATGAAATCCTAGACAGATTTCAGCTCTAGCTGATGTACACATTCAAATGAATACGACATAAATACAGTGTCGTGAAAGCTTTTGAAGACAACTATATGAATAGAAAGCTTAGATCGTTGAAAAATCACATAGACCAGAGATCTTCACTTCAATATCATCTCTTATTTATAGTGTCCATATTCAAATGATAATAAATGTTATCAGTAGACTCGTTCGATGAATCTTAATTTTGCATCCAAGTAATTAATGCATATTTAAGACTTGTACTATCTTCGTACTGAAACATTAAATGCACCTTCTTTTCGCCCTAACCAGGCAATCCTCATACACTACCAATTCTGATTTATTTGATAGTTTGCATGAGTTGTTCAAAGACTATGAATAATCTCTTTAAGTCAATGCTTCGATTTCAGCTCTGATCAGTCTAAGACACGAAGCTCCAATATGATATGCTCAACTTATTAGTACTGATATTTTCTTGTCATGAACACAACTCTAAGTTGATCTGATCTTCAAAGATTTTCTTCTGAACTATTGACTTGAACTGCTCTGCTCTAATCTGATACACTATGTTCTAAACTGAGTTATCGTTATTTAGCTCAGTTCTGATCTGATCTGACTAAATCACGCTCTTCGGTTCATCATGATTTGATCTATTAAGCTCCATGCTGAGTCTTTTGTTATAACCAAACATAGAATACATTTAAACTAACAATTGTATAGTTATAGGATCGAACACATGTCGATTTATCAAAAGTTTATAGCTGGTTGTTACGATTTAAATCCTGCAACAACACAAATTAATCCATCCACTGGAAAATTATGATGTAGAGATGAAACAACAATGTCAGGTTTTCGGGTTTTGGTTTAAACAAATATGACATGTCCAAGTCTTATATGGATAGTCTTTCAATTTGTGAGTTTGCATTCCTTTTGTTTAGTTTCTAAAACTCAAGAAAAGATGATTATGATACCTATAGCTTATACAAATATCATATCTTTTCATATTTTAGTTTGTCATCTCCCGTTTAAAATTTTTGTCAGTTAATTATTTTAAACTACATATTTATTATATTTATTAGGTAATTCATGACCAAATATCTACTCTTTTTTGTTTCTCATATGCATCGCTATGTTATATGTATATATATATATATAAAAAGAGATGATACAGTGGACACCATTTGTGGGCACCTTGTGGGCACTGGTGCCCACATGGTACCCATGTTTGGTGCACACCATATCATTTCTTTATATATATATATATAATAAAAAAAGCTATGTTCTTGATTTAAATTATCATATTTACTAACGCAACAATAATGAAATAAGATAATGTTATTTTATTATCATTGATGAAAAATATTCCAATATATTCCCAAAATAGTGAAGTCGTTTAGTGCTTGGTGCGCGCTAGCTTTAAGCCTTTAATGTGTTTGATTTTGAAGCAATCGTCTTATCATTATGTTGCTTCCTTTATTAGTTTAATTTCTCAATGTAATTAAGTAATCGCAACTGAGGTTATCCCACAGACATTACGTCGTCCGCCTCTGTACTAGATTCCAAGTAGATTCTAGACAATCTCACAGCATAGCAGCTAAGTGCTTCAAGCATTAACCTAACTGGATAATGAGATCAATAGAAAGAGTATCATGTCAGTTTCTCAGAGAGAGCCTGTGTTTTTGCGTATGAGTGCCTTAATGTTGTGGATTTGCATTGAAGATATATATAGTTTCTTTTCGTAGGTGAAATTAATATACACGTGCTATTGTTATAGTTAAAAAGACCACTTCATTATGTTCATTGGCGTTCGATGTTGATTATGAAATGCAATTTCATTGTAAATTTCGTTGGCGGAATTATCTGACAAACTTCCAGGATGGATTATTTCCAGTTTCGTGTCTGTTATTATGCAATCTGAAATGTGCATTCTCTACTGATGAGAAATTGGCTGATTTTCCGTTCTCAAGTTTTCCGAAGCAAAAAACGATTACCAATAATCATTACATGAACATTTACCATCCAAGAAATGATGAAATCTATTAGAATCACGCAACACTATCCGCCTACCAACAATCTCAGATATGTATTTAAACGCTGAGTGACAGTCCCCACAAACTCTCAAATTTTTCATTATCCTTATCGGCATTTCAGATTTCCTTGTAAGAACAAAAGCTACTGCAAGCCTCTCACTGTGATAGCGCAACACTTCTTCCTTATTCTCCATTTCAAGATCATAGAGTGCAAACCTTGTCTCCGGAATGTACCCCATTTCCCTCATTTTCCAGTGCAATTCTGCAAGTTTTTTGTATATGGATTCTGCATCAGGATGTGATTTATCACTAGATACAAAGACATGTACCGAATCTTTCATGGTGACCCAACTGCACCCAGCCTCTTTCCTTGCTTCCGCATCCCTCATTGCAAGTCGGGTTTCTGTAACGTGCACCCAATCTCCACCCGAGGCGTACATATTAGCAAGGAGGACATAATTAACTGCGTTTTGAGGTTCCAACTCAATGATCATCTGAGCAGCCCTCTTGCCTAAATCCATCAAGCGGCCACTAACTCGACTACATGCTCCAAGAATGGTTCTCCAGATAAGGATGTTCGAGGTTACAGGTATTTGAGCCATGAAGTCTTCTAATTTGTCAAATTCAGAGGCTCTGCTCAGGAGATCCACCATACATGAGAAGTGCTCGATTCTTGGTGTTAGGCCATATACTTTGGTCATGGATTCAAAATGTTTGTATCCTTGACTGACCAATCCTATATGACTACAAGCTGATAAGACCCCAACGAAGGTAACATGATCGGGTTGCTGGTTTTCAAGTTTCATCTGTGTGAACAACTCCAAAGCTTTGTGTCCGTCACCATGTCGAGCATAGCTGGATATCATGGAGTTCCAAGAGTATATGTTCTGATGAGGCATTGAATAGAAAACTCTTGAAGCATATTCTATCCTACCACATTTTGCATACATGTCTATCAAAGCACTGCCAATCACAACATCAGCATCCAAACAAGCTCTAGTTGAACAAGCATGAACTTCCATACCATGTTCCAAAGTTGCAACAGAAGCACAAGCACTAAGAACAGTAGCAAAGGTGTAACGGTCTAGTCTTTGACCCGTTTGCAGCATAAACCATACTGCATCCATGGCTTTAACCAAATGCTCATTATGTATGTATCCGGAGATAATGGAATTCCAACTCACATCATCCCTTTCAGACATTCTTGAAAATAAGGTTTCACAGTTATTCATCTCTCCACACTTGCCATAACAAGCTAGAAGTGAGTTCTGAATGGCACTATCGCTCATGAGATGATACTTTAACACCAGCGAATGAATTTGATGTGCAAGTTCAACATGAGAAAGAGATGCTACTGCTTTGAGGATGTTTATGAAAGTGACATTATTCAGATTAACTCCAACTCGCATCATCTCTATGAAATAATTTATGGCTTCAATAACAGAAGTCTCACAATGACTAAAAGCCCTGATGACAGAATTCCATGACACATTGTCATATTCAGGCATGAAGTGAAACACTTTCCTGGATTCAGTAACACGTCCAGTATCAGCATACAGGGAAAGAAGAGAATTCGACACAGAAACATCGCTATCGAGTCCCAACTTGACTCCTTCACAGTGTATTTGCTCTCCCATTCTGATCCAACCTATACTGCCACAAGAATTCAAAGAGCTGATCAGTGTGAAATTTGAAGGCACTAGTCCTACTCTCTTCATGGAGCAAAAACTCCACACTGCGTCTTCGAAATACTCATTTTGGTCAAGGGAGGAAATAATGGAACTCCATGACACGGAATCTTTATGTAACATCAACCTGAAAACAGCCCAAGCATCGTCAATTGAACCACATTTAGCATACATATTAATCAAACTGTTCCCAACAGCAATCCTGCCATCAAGTATTCCTGTTCGTATGATATATCCGTGGACCTCTTTTCCTTTCATTTTTGCATCTTCCAAACACGAGTACTCACAAATGGCGCTCAAAAGATTCCCATAAGTATCAAGGTTCAATCTAACAACGTCATTCATCTCCATGAAAAGCTCAACTGCTTCTTCACCATGCTTAAGCTTCACCAATCCAACCATCAATCCATTGACCGACACTGCATTTATAGTACCCATATGATGAAGTATATCCTTTGCAGTTTCAATTAAACCAAACCTGGCAAATAAATTCACCAAGGCACTACCAACATATAGATCTCGTACAAACCCAGACATCTCAATTTTTGACAGCAGTTGCTTGAGCAGTAATAAGCCATCCTCAACACATGGGCATTCAGCTGCGGCAGTTATTAGACTAGCAAATGTATACTCGCTAGGCCTGAAACCAAACCCAATATGTTCCATTTGCATCCGAGAGAAAAATACAACAGCCAAATTTGCATCTCCCCTCTGAGAGTAAACAGAAATGATAGAATTCCATGAAATTGAATTCCTACATTCTATCCCGTCAAAAACATGACGCGCATACTTGGAACCAACAGAACCCAAAAAACAACTCCCATACATGGAGATCAGAACATTGCACACAACCACATCAACTGAATACCGAGTTTTCGAAATTAGACCATGAATCTGCAGCCCATATCCTGATCCACTAGCTCCTAACATCTGGCACGCCCTTAATACACTTCCAATAGCATAATGGTTTGGGATAAACCCTTCGGACAACATCCTTCCAAATAGAGCAATTGCATTTGCTGGCATATTGTTATGAGAGCACCCAGAAATCAAACAAGCCCACGTCACCAAATTCTTATCAGACATTTCCTCGAACACACTGTTAGCAGAGGCTAAATCGCCATTCCAGGCATAAAAATTGATGAGACTGTTGGTTGTAAACAAATCATTGATGTACCCATTTTTTATGATCTCGGAATGGAACTGCTTAACTTCGACATGGGAGCAGGAAAATCGGAATCTTTCAATCAAAGATTCATACTTCTGAGAAAAGGAAACACCCAGTGAAACTTCGGATGGTTGATTATCGTTGTCAGCACCAAATTGTTGAGAAAAAACATTAAGCGTGTCCTGATGTGGGATTGAGTTAGTGGACAGAGACGCTCTGGTGAGTGAACTGAAAGTTGAGTCAAGGTATTTCCAGAGCAGATTGCGCATTGGTGATACAACTTTGTCGGGAGAAAACATTCCGGACAGATGCTCTCCTTCTTCCTCATACTTCTTCACGCCTATTTCAGCTTTGAACCATCAAAATTCTGAGTGCCAAGATGATTAAAGTACCTAGCCAATATATCAAATAATATCAGTTACAGAATCCTACACAAATGAATTCTTTTTATAACCAAATCGAAAAAAATAAGTCGAAGTTTTACTGAAACAGTGGTTTTAAAATTTCAGTTGTGTTTCGACGGGTTTTGTAGTGGCTAGGCATCCATTAAGCCAAAGAAGGGGGAAATTAGAAATTCGAGATCCTTTGATTCAATTGAGTGGTTATTATTTTATATTATTATTCTTACTTGTTAATAAATGTAATTATTATTGATTAATATTCTAATAAATGAATTATTAACTTAATTATATAAAAATTTTGAAAAGTTAAATAACAAAAAATGTGAGACCACGTTTTATACCAAAGGCCCACAAAGTACGGTTAATCTTCTGATCTGCCTTCAATCCTGCTTATGAGAAATCCTAGAAAATCCATCCAAAATCAAAATTATCGTCGATTGAAGCTGTTCGAGATTACAATAATGGTGAAAGACAAAGGACCTCAAGTTGTGGAGATTAAATTACAAGATTACAGTTATGAATAACCAACGTAGTATGTACAACAACCTAAAACCTTTAAAATTTCTATTAGTTTTTTTCAAAATTTCATGGGTCGAGTTGTGTTATTGATTGTGTTGAGGTGCAATAATTGCCCCTGCTAGGTAGAGCGATCGAACCATGGCGCTTGTATTGCTATACGGTTTAAAAGATTGGAGTTGCACCGTTACCACCAGCTATAGCTTTTGGTAAAGCGGCAAGCGCTCGGTCCTACAATTGGTATCAGAGCCAAGGTCATGGGTTCGATTCCCATTGATTGCAAGGAGTGCAATTATTGGGAGGGGGATTGTTGAGGTGCAATAATTGCCCCTGCTAGGTAGAGCGATCGAATGTGTAAGCTGGCCAATGCGTGATCTGGCCTATGCTACGAGTTGATGCTGCTGAGCACGTTGTGAGCTGTTTCGTGCTGTTAGATCGGGTGTGAGCTGAACTAGAGATTCTGAGCTGATGGAGTGAAATCTACGTGCGTGAGCTGATCTCTGAGTGTGAGAGCTGTGAGTGCGAACTGTTTGGTGAGCGCAAGCTGGACAGTAAATGTAATTTGTTCTGGAATTGTAATCTGTGTGAGCGTGATCTGAGTAGCGTGCGTGAGCTGTTGTGCACACCAGCTGAGTGAGGCAGCGTACTACTGTATGCCTGAGCTTATATCAGCTTGGACCCGAGCTGGTCGATGGCACTGTTGATCATATCAATAGTGTAGTAGTATATATATATATATATATATATATATATATATATCTGTGTGTGTGTGTGTGTGTGTGTGTATATATATCAAAAGGTCAAATTCATTAGTTACATTGAATAAGTTTTGAAGTAATCTGTCTCGTTCAAAAGTTGCGTCTAACATTATATACAACAAAAGAATGTGAACTGAAACAGCAGAAAACTAATGTCCACGATAAACACTCCCGATCTGATCCAGCCCGCATGAACCAGCACTGACTAACCTCATCACTTGCACTCAATAAAACTAGTGATCCTAGAGGCTCAACAGTAAAGTCTGTAAATAATGAATATGTTGGATTTGTTTTTACATATCAGAATCTTAATTTTGATTAACACAAAACCTGCTATTATTCTACTAACGGTTTACATGCGATGTGCAGTTACTAGACTCAGAAGACAATGAGATATCCAAACTGGAACAGTGAGAGGACGCCTAAGCCGGACTAGTGAAGATATCTACGTTGGAACAGTGAGGGGATGCCCGAGCTGGTACAACAGTACCATATTGCAGATGACACCGAGCTGGTTCAAGAGCAGTTCTGGGATCAAGTGCAGTGAGATTCAGTGCGGAACAAAATTGTTCAAGTGCAGATCAAGTGCAGTTTACAAGCGCAGTAATCAAGTGCAGATCATAATATAAGTGCAGTGATCAAGTGCAGATCAGATCACAGAGCGCAACAATAATCAGTTCAGCATAGGAATTTCAATCCAGTGAAAGCTGAATCAGAACTGATTAGAAGATCCCAAGAAGAATGGATATAATCACTGGTGCAAGATTGCAGTTTTCGAGGATAAGGTTTAAAGTACCTATGAAGAACTGGCTCAATCAACCAGAAGAAGATTGATGTACTTGCTGATGGTTTGGAAGAGGTGTCCGAATGGAACAAGAGAACAAGAAAGTACAAATAATCAAAGAAGAGCAGCTCAGAGCAGACCAGAATAGAGCCAAGCTGGTAAAGAAGAAATCAGCTCGGATTCAAGAAAACCAGATTAGGAAATCTGGTTAAGCTGGATGCTTAAGAGAGATGGGCTTATTGTGGATGATGTGGAAGATGTCAGGCCTCGTGCTCATATCAGAGTAAAACACACAAACACATGCGGAAGCTATCAAAAAGCGGGTAAAATTTTCGCTTTTGGCCTGACAGTTTAAAACGATATAATTTAAAATAGTGCGATACTCAAAATATATCCCAGTTTGTAAAAACAACTAAAAGCAGTTGTCAGCCAACAACAACACAGTATAGCAATACAACAACAATAACATGTATCAGACTCCAACAACATAACAACAAGGCGCAGGGCATCCCCTGGCTAACAGTACTGATACATATGAATATGCTATACGCTACTGGGATACTCAACCACCTCCTGGGGCACCACCAGCTGGGTTAAAACCACGACCAGCTGTAAAACCTGGGTTTCCTGAAAACAACACAAACAAGGAAAACAACCAAGCCCCAGAGGTACGTGGGGTCAAACCCCAGTACGGAGAGCAGCTATAAAACAGCAGTGTACAGCAAGAATAAAATGCAGATGCTATGCATGAGAAAGGAGATAACAGCTCAATGGAAACTGCAACAGAATATGTGGCCACAGTGAGTGTAGGACATGTGGGTGCTACCCACTCACCCCTACTCGCCCACCCTTACCAGATGCATCAACACCCAACCTATGAACTGTGGTAACTAGCCACTCGGCGCATAGGGGAAATGAGAGTGCGGTATCGCCGCTCGCCCTCGCATCCTGGTAAGAAAACAAAGAAGCAACAACGAAACAAGGCAATGGCTGCCACAACTGAAATGGAATGTCATGCATGTATGCAATATGCTGGAACACAAGCATATAAACATATGCAACACAGCAATTAAACACAATAGCATACACAGTCCTCAACCAGGACAACAACCAAGCACGGCAATCCAACACAGCCATCTCGCAATCTATCCAAGCCAGGTTCCACGCTGAATTACAAGCTCAAGATCCGTACCTTAATTCTGCTAAACGCTCACCACAACAAGGCCCGTAAGATCTGATGGAAAGCTGCTAAAATCACACGCAAGATAGATTCAGGGAAACACAACAAACTCACGGTCCTGCATAAAAGATCACGGCCAACAACCTAAAAGCTCACGGCTGGAATTAAACACTAAAATCCAGTAACTAATCTCAGCCATACTACAACAGAAGGAGCTTAAAATAAGGGTAGGAACAAGATCCCATCACAATTCGAAAATCTACCTGCAACCGCAAAACACACGAATGTAAACAGTAACTTCGTGCCTTTGCTCCAGCTAAATACAGCCTCTAAAAAGGGTATGAGATGAAAGATCTTTCCAAGAGGAGTCCAACGCTACCTCTAACGTGAAAAACGGTTGCCGGAATCAACGGGAATCGCCGGATAAAATCTACGGTGAACAGTACCCAAGGGTTTGAGAAATAGAGAACGAAGGTCGGGAGAAATTTGCTAAGTATGGATTCTGTTTTCTCAATAATTGAAGGCCAACGCTTCCAATTAATATACGCATGAAATCTGGTTAAAAAGCCCACCGACAGAAACAGATTTCTCCACCAACCAAAGCATGCGCTATCTTGCATAAAAGCCACGGTGAAATCTGATTTCTAAAACCCAAGAGCGCTGAAAGCTAAAACGACGTCGCACAACGACACGGTGAAATCTGGAAATGCTAACACTACCGCGGAGAGGTCTGGACAACAACCGTTAAACGCTAAACGTTGCCTCAATCAACAGATCTCATCCCACGTGACCAGATCTCTCACGTTAGCTCAATACGGCGTCGCACAATTTTAGCTAAACGGCGACGCATCGCATAACGCCCACGCCTAACAGATTTCACCCGTGCGCATTAGATCTCACCACAGTGCTAAGCCTACACGACACCGTATTAACTTATTTAAACGGCAGCGTTTCACACCATACAAAACACACGGAGCAGACTTCACACGAAATAGCGCGCAGATCTCTCCTACACAAGACGTCCAGATCTCACAAAAACGATGGCGTATCAAGCCCTCTCGCTACAAAACACGCCGCAACGCTAAGCGCCCAGATTTCACAAAATTCGAACAGATCTCTCACGAAACAAACAGATTTCACCAACATACAGATTTCTCGCAAAACCAGATTTCAAACTCGAAAAACCAAAATTTCCAGATTTGTTCTAAATGCTATTTCTGACCCAAAAATACAAACCAAACCTCCAAGCAGAGATCTAAACCACCAGAAATCTCCAAAAACCGATTAATTCCAACAAAATAATCTTAATTACATTTCAGGTCTCACATTTCTCCCCCACTTAAAAAGGATTTCGTCCCCTAAATCGAACAACAATCTGGAATTACGACTAAACAGCAAGATACACAACAAAACTCTGCCTAACACAAGCCAAGAGTTCAAGATAACTGAGCAAACAATTAACAACAACTAGGGAAGAAATACAACTAAAAGCTACAAACTACTGGAAATTTAGCTCAACAGCTACTCAAACAGATGCGGCCACTCGCGCTGCATCTTTTATTCCAGCTCCCAAGTAGCTTCTTTCCTTCCATGTTTGCTCCACTGCACCATCACCAACGGAATGGTCTTATTTCGCAGCTGTTTCTCTTTTCTGCAAAGGATATTCTTGATAACTCAACGACTGATCTAGCTCCACCTCGTCAGTTCCAAGCACATGAGACGGATCTGGCTCATACTTTCTCAACATGGAAACATGAAAGACTTCATGAAGAGAAGACAACTCTGGCGGCAACAACAGCTGATACGCTAAAGGGCCAATCCTCTCAACAATCTCATACGGTCCGACGTAACGAGGGGCTAACTTTCCCTTACGTCCAAAGCGCATAACACTGCGAAACGGAGAAACTTTGAGAAATACACGATCACCAACCTAAAACTCAAGAGGTCGACGCCTCTTATTCGCATAACTGGATTGGCGATACTGGGCAGCTTTCATCCGCTGTCTAATAAGATCCACATGATCTTTCATTTGCTGCACAAAGTCATGGGTAGATAGCTGCTTCTCCCCCACTTCTTCCCAACATACCGGTGATCTGCACTTCCTGCCATACAAAGCCTCAAACGGCGCCATTCCAATCGTCACCTGATAGCTGTTATTATACGAAAACTCAACTAAAGACAACGCGTCTTGCCAACTACCTCCAAAATCCAACACAACAGCTCGCAACATATCCTCCAACGTCTGGATAGTGCGCTCAGATTGGCCATATGTCTGGGGGTGATACGCTGTGCACAATCTTTATTTATGAAATACGCATTTATTTATGGCATTCTTTATTTTCATTATGTTATATAATGTTTACAATTGTGTTGGATAAATACCTAGAATGCACCATAGTGTATGTTAGACGTGATAGTGGATATGATGGCTATCATGAAACACATCTAATAGTCACTGTGCATTCTGAACTCGTTCCTAGTCGATTGGGCCGTCAAAATGAGGATAAGGCCGCCCGAGCTTGAGACTAGCATCTGCGATGTGAAGTACCATGTTTCATTGGTAGGGAACATTGTGACGTTCTGAGCATGCAGATGGATAGTGACCTGGTGATATATCAAACTATCCTCGTTCGGACTTTCCAAGTGGTTACCATTTGTCGAGTGGATAAGTCCGAGGTCTTGGTTGTACTGATTAGTCCTCACTACTCGAAACGCCATTGAGACTCTACATGATAGGCGCCTCACTTTGACCCGTTTGCCGACTCACTTGGAGTCATTAGGCGGCGGGATTGGGTGAGGTTCCGATGCATGTAGGAGTCGATGCTTCGTTGTCGAGGATTCACCGCTCGCTCTCATGCGTGGATATCCTATGCTATCTGAGGGGATAATAGTGTATAAATCTCTGGCCGAGTACTGGATGTGTTTTAGGTAAATGGGTTTACCTAGTTACACTCGTGATGTCACTATTCGATCTCCTAGATGTATGCATAGCTATCGGATCTCTAGCAACTCTCGATTTACCAATGGTCGTTGATCTGATCGGGATATATGTGTTGAAAGGACCGTACTGTACGCTAACCACGACCAAATGGTTCTTGCAGGCACTATCAGTGATACCTAGGGGATCATGGGGCGATGTTGCTAGGCGCTTTACCATGGTCCGTTGGGCAAGTCCAAAATTGTGATTTCGGAGCCACAATGGTTGTGGGCCCACGGCTAGCTGTATCCCTGAACCATTGAGGGTCACACAAGTACTGGATTCACGATTCTTGCACGGAAACTGAGCTCAATGTGTTGAGCATAGGAGGAGTATTTAGGGAGTGCGACTTCCTAAAAGTCAACAGGGGTCAAAGTGCGATTTCCCAAAGTTGAGGGGCTAAACTGCTATTTTGGTCTAGGTGGTCTGAAAAATTGTTTTCACATCATAATATTCAGTTTTGGAAACTGAGAAGATCGGTCCGATCTGATCGTCGATCGGAATTGTGATGAAGCCACGGTGGTACGATTGAAACGAATGTTCATACGGACCTGGGCCAGCCCCAGGTCCATTGGGCTAGTGAAAGCCCATCATTGGTCTACTTATGCTAGACCTAGGGCTTTAATCACTAGATGATAACTTACAACACAACCCTAGCCTCCACACATCCCAGGTCCATTGGGCTAGTGAAAGCCCATCATTGGTCTACTTATGCTAGACCTAGGGCTTTAATCACTAGATGATAACTTACAACACAACCCCTAGCCTCCACACATAGCCAAATCGGCCGCCCCCCTCTTCTCCTCTCCCTCACGCCGCCGCCGGCCGCCACCAAGCGCCGCCGCCGCCGCCCCTTTCGCCGGACTTGTTCCGGCCACCGCGCTGAGGAGTTTCCGTCTGTGCTAAATTCGCCAGGCCTTCTAGTGCAGGCTGACGAAGGTGTCTTGATTCCGGTCGTGGACCTGATTAGACGATCTACCGCCGCCTATAATTCAAGAGCCAGATTTCCCTGTGAATCTGGTTGGAGCCAGGCGCCTAGACGTCAGCAAGGTAACGATTCGATAAACATCCTATGTATGATTATTGAATTGTAAAGATGTATTGAACGTATCCCGGGGCAAATTTTTAACTTCCGCTGTGCCCTCGGGAAACGGGATCCGGATCCGCCATTGTCGCCAACAGTGCTCATAGCCAATCTGGTACCCAAATCTGTTTGCAAACTCTTCCAAAACCTGGAAGTAAACCTCGGATCTCGATCAGAAACGATCGAAACGGGCACACCATGCAGTATAACAACAAAATCAACATACAGCTTCGCCATCTTCTTCAACGAGAAGGTCATTCCATAGGGAATAAAATGCGCAGACTTCGACAGACGGTCTATAACCACCAAAATAGCATCACATCCTCTGCTGGAACGAGACAGATGCGTCACGAAATCCATAGCTATGTGCTCCCAATTCCATTGGGGCACAACAGACCACCAGGTCTCATCCTTTCGGCCTTAACCATCTGACAATTCAAACAACGAGCAACAAAACCAGCAACGTCGCTCTTTAGGCCAGCCCACCAAAAGTGCGGCTTCAAAGCATGGTACATCTTCCGTGCACCAGGATGAACACTATGTCTGCTACAGTGCGCTTCCCGAAGGATCTCCTCCTTCAAATCAATCAAATTGGGCACAACCAACCTGCCCTGGAAACGCAAACAACCATCGGAAGAGATAGAATAATCCTCAAGTTCGCCAGCCCTGACCTTCAACTTCAACTCGTGAATAGACGGATCAGTCCTCTGAGCTGCTCGAATGGTAGAAACAATCTGTGGCTCCACTTGGAAAGAAGAGACCACCACAAAATCCTCAGCCGAGTAAAATCTCCAACCCGTAGTGTTAAGATGCTCCGACGGATCAGTCCTCTGAGCTGCTCGAATGGTAGAAACAATCTGTGGCTCCACTTGGAAAGAAGAGACCACCACAAAATCCTCAGCCGAGTAAAATCTCCAACCCGTAGTGTTAAGATGCTCCTGATCCTTAGAGATGTACAACGGCGCAAGCATCTCACTAGCCTTCCTGCTCAAAGCATCGGCCACTACGTTCGACTTCCCAGGCTGGTATTTGATCTCACAATCGAAGTCCTTTAGCAGCTCCATCCACCGACGTTGTCTCATGTTCAAGTCAGGCTGCAAAAATAGATACTGCAAACTCTTGTGGTCGGAGTACACCACAAACTGCTCGCCATACAGGTAGTGACGCCAGATCTTCAACGCAAAGACCACCGCTGTTAACTCCAAATCATGGACTGGATAACGAGTCTCATGCGGTTTCAGCTGCCGCGAGGCATACGCAATGACTCGACCATTTTGCATCAAAACACAACCCAATCCATTTAGCGAAGCGTCAGAACAAACAACAAAACCACCTGAACCGGACGGCAGAGCCAACACAGGCACAGTAGTCAACTTTTCCTTGAGCAGTTGAAAAGCATTCTCGCACTGCTCAGTCCAAACAAACCTCTTGTCCTTCTGAGTTAATTGAGTCATCGGCTTTGCTATACTTGAGAATCCCTCAATGAAGTGACGATAATAGCCAGCCAGACCCAAGAAACTACGAATCTCGGAAACATTTCTGGGACGCTCCCAGTTCAGAATGGCATCAACCTTACTGGGATCCACCGAAATCCCCTCGGCTGAAATCACATGCCCCAAGAATACGACGCGATCCAACCAGAACTCGCACATGGAAAACTTTGCATACAACTGCTGGTCTCTCAGCGTCTGAAGGACAATACGCAAATGCTCCTTGTGCTCCAAAGGAGTCTTCGAATAGACTAAGATGTCGTCGATGAACACGATCACAAACTGATCAATAAACTCGCGGAAAACTCGGTTCATCAAATCCATAAAGACTGCAGGCGCGTTGGTCAAACCAAACGGCATCACCAAAAACTCAAAATTCCCGTACCTCGTAGGAAACGCAGTCTTCGCGACATCCTGATCTCTCACTCTCAGCTGATGGTACCCGGAACGAAGATCAATCTTTGAATACACCACAGAACCTTGCAACTGATCAAACAGATCATCGATTCTCGGCAACGGGTACTTGTTCTTGACAGTGGCTTATTCAACTGGCGAAAATCAATGCACATCCGCATTGAGCCATCCTTCTTCTTCACAAACAATATGGGCGCTCCCCACGGTGACATACTAGGTCGGATAAAGCCTTTCTCCAGCAAATCATCTAACTGCACCTTGAGTTCTCTCAACTCCACAGGCTCCAGACGATAAGGAGCATGTGAAATCGGAGCTGTGCCAGGCACCAGCTCTATGCTGAAGTCGATCTCCCGCCTCGGAGGAAAACCAAGAATCTCCTCCGGGAACATATCTGGGAAATGCCGCACCACGGGAACGTCACTAAGCTGAACGCGGAAAGAAGAAGACGCATCCAAAGCGTAAACCATAAAGCCAACATTCCCCAAAGACAACAAGCTAAACATCTCCATCGCTGAGACCAATGGGATCTTCGATCTAGAATCCTGGCCGTAGAAGTCCCACTTCTCGCCAGACATAGGCCTAAAACGCACAATCCCATGGAAGCAGTCCACGGAGGCCCTATAGTTGGACAGCACATCCATCCCAACTATGCAATCGAAATCCCAAAGCATCAAACGGATCAAGTTCGCTAACAGTACATGCTCACCAAACCGCAACACGCCATCCAAAAAAACCTCCTGGGAGAACAGGCTCACACCACCAGGGGTAGAAACAGAAACGGCATCGCGCAAAGGAATGGTACACAGACCATGCTCAACAACAAACGAATCATAAATAAACGAATGCGATGCACCAGTGTCAAACAACACACGAGAAGGAAAGTCAAAGACAAGACATGTACCTCCAATCACCCGGCTCGGTGTCTCCTCGGCCTGCTCCCTCGTAATGGCGTTAACCTTAGCATGCTGGGGTCCTGAGAAGAAAGGCTGAGACGACTGTCTGAACCTCGACGGACCAGGCTGCTGAAACGGCCTAAACTGAGTCTCACCCAATCGGGCTGCTGAAACTGCTGAGAACGGCCCCTAGACTGACCCCACGACCCTGAGGCTGGGCCGCGGTCTGCTGTGATCTAGCTGACGGACACACTCTCGCAAAATGCCCGTACTTACCACAAATATTGCAGGAACCCTGCACACCAACACACTACGTGGACGGATGCTTCCCATCGCAAAAGCCGCAAAACTCAGTTCGAGATCCACTGCTACTCGAACTGCCTAAACCAGAAGAGCCTGAACCCAACTTCTTCTTGAATTGCTGACCTCGGGGTCGAAACCTCTGACGGCCAGACTGCTGAGCCACCTGTGGCTGCTGCTGCTGCTGCTGGGGTTGATAGGATGACTGGGAGGACTGAGAAGATTGCGCTCCCTGAATAGCAAGACGACCACCCTACGGTGCCTGTTGCCGACGAGCACGACAGCTACGCAAACCTTCCTCAATGTCAATGGCACTGTCCACAGCCTCAGCGTATGTCTTGCATGCCCTCCGTTGATAGCACTATCAACGGCCTCAGCATACGACTTGGGCTTGCTCGTCAAGACACTCTGGTACAACTCTTCATTCAAGCCAAGCC
>KV008753.1:281122-298016 GCA_001598015.1 Dorcoceras hygrometricum
GGAGCTCGCCCGGGCCGGCGGCCGGCGACGGCGCCGCCACCACCACAAAAATTTTGCGCGCGGCACGAAAAAGCATGCTTGGCCGCGACATCGAGCGCGCGAGCGTCGGTCATGGAGCAACAATTTGCGCCATGCCCGGCCGGCCATCGACGCGGCGCTCGTGCTTCATCGTGCGCCATGATGTGCCGCAACCAGCGACAGCATCATGCAACGATTTGCGCACAGCGGCGGCGCACAATCGGCCGCTCAAAACACGGCAGGCGCACAATTGGCCGCTCACGACACGGCAAGCGCGTTGCTCGTCGACGCAACCTGTTGCAGCAACTCTCGGCCGCTCTTTGCGAGGCAGGCGCGCGGCCAGCGCGCGGCCAGCGTGCGCAAGTGCGCGCGGCGGGGAGAGTGGGGGGAGCGCCGCCGCAGGCGGCGGCAGCCGGGCGGCCAACTTCAAAGTTTTGATCTTCCAATTCTGAAATTTAAGAGATTAGATACAATTATGGCAATTCGTATGATCAGATCTGAAAAACACTGGCTCTGATACCACTGTTGGGGATCCGGATCCGCCTCCCGGCGAGACAGCGGAAGAACATAGAATAAAGGCCGGGAGACGATCAATACGAAGAACAACAGTACAAATATCGTCATTCATAGGGCGTTCAAAACGAATACCTTGCTGGCACTTGTGCCTGGCTCCAACCGGAATTACAAGAACCCGGCTCTTCTCGATAGATTGCGGTAGATATCGCCAATCCGGTCCACGACCAGAACCAAGACTCCTTCGTCAGGCTACACTAGAAGCACTGACGAATTCTGCACGAACGGATTCTCCTCTTCGAATCGACCGGAACGAATTCCGGCGACTCGAGGCGGCGGCGGCGCAAGGCGGCGGCGGCGGCGGCGTGAGTTGAGAGATGAGGGGGCGGCTAGCTTTAGGGTTAGGTTTTATGAGAGAGTTATGAGTTAATCATCAAGCCTTGGTATGAGCTTAATTAAATAAGCTTGTGTGTTGGACTTGGATCGGCCCAATGGGCCCGGGTCCAACAATGAACATTCAGTTCATCTCCACCACCGAGACTTCATCGTAACTCCGATCGCCAATCAGATCGGACCGATCGACTCAGTTTCCAAAACTGAATAATATGATCTGAAAAACCGTTTTTCAGAACCCCAGTGCAAAATGACCGTTTTGCCCCTCAACAGCGGGAAACCCCGGTTTGACCCCTGTTGACTTTTAGGAAGTCGCACTTCCCGAAATCCTCTTCTCGTGCTCAACACATTGAGCTGAGTATCCGTGCGGGAATCTCGAATCTAGTACTTGTGTGACCCTCAATGGTTCAGGGATACAGCTAGCCGTGGGTCCACAACCATTGTGGCTCCGGAATCACAATTCCGGACTTGCCCAACGGATCATGGTAAAGCGTCTAGCAACATCGCCCCATGATCCCCTAGGTATCACTGATAGTGCCTGCAAGAACCAGTCGGTCGTGGTTAGCGTACAGTACGGTCCTTTCAATCCATATATCCCGATCAGATCAACGACCATTGGTAAATCGAGAGTCGCTAAAGATCCAATAGCTATGCATACATCTTGGAGATCGAATAGTGACATCGCGAGTGTAACTAGGTAAACACATTTACCTAAAACACTTCTAGTACTCTGGCCATAGATTTATACACTATTATCTCCTCAGATAGCATAGGATATCCACGCATGTCGGCGAGTGGTGAATCCTCGACAACGATGCATCGACTCCTACATGCATCGAGGTCTCACCCAATCCCGACGTCTTATGACCCCAAGTGAGTCGAAAAACGGGTCAAAGTGAGACGCCTATCATGTAGAGTCTCAATTGACGTTTCGAGTCGTGAGGACTAATTAGTACAACCAAGACCTCGGACTTATCCACTCGACAAATGGTAACCACTTGGAAAGTCCGAACGAGGGTAGTTCGATAGATCACCAGGTCACTATCTATCTGCATGCTCAGAACATCACAATGTTCCCTACCAATGAAACATGGTACTTCGCATCGCAGATACTAGTCTCGAACTCGGGCGGCCTTATCCTCATTTTGACGGCCCAATCGACTAGGAACATGTTCAGAATACACAGCGACTATTAGATGTGTTTCATGATAGCCGTCATACCCATTATCACATCTAACATACGCTTTAGTGCATTCTAGGTCTTTACTCAACGCAATTGTAAATCATTACACACATAATGAAAGTAAAGAATGCCATATGAAAGAATGCGAATATCATATATAAAGACTGTTTGTACAAGAGTCTATAAAACCCACACGCCACAAGTTGGCTAGTTGGGCATCTACTCTAACACAACGAAGATCACACTTTGCACCACCAGACGCAAGAGTATCACAAGAGAAATCCAGATTCCACCACCCCCTCGATTTGATGCTGGAAGCAGCAGTAGTGGGAAAAAGAATTACTTTAAGGGGAAGGGAAAACAATTTAAACGATCTGGTACCAATAGTTCTTCCAGTTCGAGTGACTTTAAACAGATGAAAATTTGACAGAAATCTGGTGATTACTGTACCAAGTGTGGAGGCAGACATGTTACAGAACAATGTAGAGGAGTGTCTGGCCTTTGCCGTATTTGCAATCAACCGGGACATTTCGCGAGAATATGTCCTCAATGTAATTCTGGGAATTCACAGAATCCGGAAGCATCAAGAACAATACCAATACCAGAAAGGCAAGCCTCCTCTGTACATTCGTATCAACACCAAAATCCACAACAGAGAAGACAAGGAGGAAGCCAGACAGTGAGCCAACCTCCTAAACAACAAGCAAGAGTGTTTGCATTAACCGAGAAGCAAGCACAGGCAGCCCCAGACGATGTTATTGCAGGTAACTGCTATTTGTGCAAATTTCCAGCCTATGTATTAATTGATACTGGTGAATCACACACCTTTATCTCTGAGAATTTTGTTGTATCACATAAGTTGTCTGTTGAACCCTTAGCCGAAATAGTATCTGTTTCTTCACCTCTGGGGAAGGGAATGTTATCGATCACCGCTGTTAGAAATTGTGTGTTACAGTTTGAGGGTCACGAAAGTGAAATTGATTGTGTTGTGCTTGGGTTATCTGATTTTGATTGTATCGTGGGCATAGATATGTTAACCAAGTATAGAGCAACAGTAGATTGTTTCCAGAAGGTGGTTCGATTCAAACCAGAGAAAGCTGATGAATGGAAATTCTATGGTAAGGGATCACGAGCCAGAATTCCTTTGGTCTCTGCTATTACCATGAATAATATATTGCAGAAAGGAGTGGAGGGATTCCTGATTTATGCAATAGATACGAAGAAAAATAGCCCGAATCTGGTTGATATACCAGTGGTCTGCGATTTTCTTGCCACTAATCCCTTTCATATAAAACCTGTTTTCAAAGTAAGATTTTCATCATTTGCAAAGAAAAGTCTTAAAGTGTTCTTCAAAATATTTCCAGAAGAGTTCGTGCGTTGTTCAAAGGGAAGATTTCTGCAGGGCTTAGTTGTTGTCGCAAAGCTTTGTTTAAGGAAAGTAAAAGCTGATCCTTTGCTACACCATTTGAAGCATATATTGTTGTTTTATGGATTTGCTTGCCTGTATGTTTAAGATATGTTTAAAGTTCATGTTTGAAATGATTTAGACATGAAAAGGAAAGAAAGATGGGTTCGAAAATGATGTTTTGATGTTTATGATGTCTTCCAGAAAGTTTATGATGTTTTAAAAGTACTGAGGATTTGAGTTTATTTCCAGAATGTTATGAATGTTCTTCTTTCAGTAGTTGTAATATCAGAATTTGATAACCGTGTAATCGGTAGTTGCTAGTTGAATCATTATAAAGTATGGTTTGATAGGCAACGGCTGATGGCATAGTTGTTGTTTTGATGTTACAAATGTCGAGTTATGTTCCAGCAGCTGCATATCCTTGTTAAGATTCAGCAGCTGCATTGTTATAATGTTTACGAATGTTCTTCCTTTTTGCTGTAATATCGGGATTTGATGATTGTGTAATCGAAAGTTGCTAGTTGAATCAGTATAAAGTCTGGTTTAATAGGCGACGGCTGGTAGCGTGATCATTGTTTCGATATTACAAGTGTTTCGTAAAATCAGCAGATGCACTGTTCATCAGCAGGTGCATCTTTCCTTGTTAAAATCAGCAGTTTCACTTCTTCATTGAAAATTCAGCAGTTGCACTTCTTTGTTGAAAATCAGCAGCTGCATTGTTATCGTAAAACCAGCAGCTGCATTCCTTTGTTAGAATTCAGCAGTTGCGTTGTTTTTATAAAATCAGCAGATGCACTGTACATCAGCAGGTGCATTCCTATTGAACTAATTCAGCAGCTGCATTCCTTTGTTAGAATTCAGAAGTTGCGTTGTCTTTCAAAATTCAGCAGATGCACTGTTCACCAGCAGATGCATTCCATTGTGATAGTTCAGCAGTTGCTTTATTCTTTTCTAAGTACTGCTCATTTCAGCTGGTATTAGTTTTGCGACTGGTACTATTCATTTATATATACGTGTTAGCGCTTTTTCTTGCAACTGGTTGATTAGCGTATTCCTTGCGACTGATCGATGCGCTAACGACGTCGTTTCTTTAAGTTATAAAATATCAGCAGATAGTCTTTCATCCTATCTGTTATTTACTTCAACGACATCGTTTCATTTAAATACGATTGTCTTAGTAAAAGATCTTGCAGCTGGTTTCTATTTATTCCAGCTTGTTCATTTTAGCGATATTTGCGAACAGCAGAGATCTGTTTTGTTTCATAAGTGCTGTTCCATTTTCTTGCGACTGGTTTCTCTCCATTGTTACGATTTCAAGGTTCTAATTCGATACTCAGTAAAGTTTTAAAATGGGAAGCAAATGTTTAAAATAATGGAACCCGATGATTTACAGAAATTCCAAGGAATGTTTTACGAAAGGACGTTAATGGAAAAAAGTTTATTTTAAGATTATGGCATAGATAGTTGACGGTCACAAAGGAGAAGGGTGAGCAGTTGTCTAGATGTCGACTGCCCTTTCATAATGAGCTATATGCTAAAACTGATATCGGGAGTCATTTTGATCAAACTGCAACACGGACCATGAGGAGCTTATATGCCATAGTCTAAAGAAAAAGGAATTGATGTTAGAGCTGGGCTATTATTGAAATAACCAGAAATTTCAAAATGCTATTCAACTAAATTCGAACAGGGGCACGACAACCTCACAACCAACAACCAGCAGCTTCGAATTCTTTCCCAAGATCATTCTGCAGCTTCAAATAAGTAACAATCGAAAGAGAAACTCACAGGGAACTCAGCGCCACCGAAAACACTCAAATCATCAGCGGAGAACGACGAAAATCTAATAAAGAAATGTCTCGGGTGAACAGTAGCTCGACGAGGGTTGGAAAAGAGATAAGGAATATCTGGTTCTCAATACTTCTAAGTGTCGATCAACACCTCTATTTATATATATCTCAATTCCTTCGTCTGCTGATCACCAATCCAGCCGACATGAACAGTAAACAATCTCCCAGCAGGTGCCTTCTCTTTCTTTCGCTAAAACCAGCAGCAACAACCAGTCGAAGCATTCACCAGAAGACATCTCAAAACGACACCGTTCCAACTAACTTAAACGACATCGTTGCGCTCCACCAGATGGTACATCTATCGCTTGCTACACAACCAAAAGCTGGTACCAGATCTCTTCAAGCAAATACCAACGGCTGGTCACGTGAAATCAATCAAAACGACGATGCGTTAACTAATCCAAACGACATCGTAAAGGTTACGTCAGCATCGCTACCACCTGCTGGTTCTCCAGTCGCAACACATTACTAACAACAACCCCTCGTTGCTGGTTCCATACGCAACACTCAAAACGCAGCGTTTCAACTTAATGAAACGACGTCGCTCCACTTCTACGACTGGTTTTCCCAAACCAGCAGCTGGTCACTCTAAATTCACGCATCTGCTGATCCAGCAGTCAATCACTCAAAAATGTTGACCAACACGTGTCGCTCTCTCGATCACTCTCGCGCTAAAAGCCACGCCTGCCAGCAGCAACCTCTAAGATCGAAACGACAACGTATCATCCCTTCCGCTTCAGTAACCAATTCAACGCGCAACTGCTTGTTCCACGAAACGACGGCGTTTTACTCTCGTGCCATCAACTGCTGATCAGCTTTCACCAATAGGCGCTAGTGCTAAATTCAAAGATCTGCTTCTACTGGAGATCAGATTTCTCTCAAAAACCTCGCGACTAATCCCAATCAATTCGATTAACCACTAATCTAAAATCTGATTCCTCACAGTCAACCAGCTTCTGTGCAGTCAACCCAACAGACAACTCAGCAGTCAACTCAACTTCTGCTCAGTCAGCAGACAACTCAGCAGACAACTCAGCGTTCAACTCAGATTTGACCAACGAAAATTCAGCTTTTGGCGACGAAAATCCAGATTTGGCTCACGAATTCCAGCAGTTGCTACACGCCTATAGGTCATATTTCACAGTTATAACTGTCGATTTAGGAGGATTAAAAGCCAATTAAACCACCTAATTCAATACCTAATTATGACCATAAAGAATGGTGTTTAATGGCCATAAAGAGGTGACCCTTAAAATCTTCCCAACTTCTCCTATATATACACCCCTCAAAGATGAAGAAAGACACTCTATAAACATCAAGAATCCTGTGTGACCCTTAAAATCTTCCCAACTTCTCCTATATATACACCCCTCAAAGATGAAGAAAGACACTCTATAAACATCAAGAATCCTGTCAAAAATCGTGCAAGAGGCTGTCCCATTTCAAAAACAAGAGGTTGAAGTTTTGAGCATTCCAGCAACAATCTGAAGGCCTACTGTCCGAAACCTATTGCCACTGTTCCGTTTCTTAGAATCCGATCTCCACCATTCAGATGTTACTTCGTTATGTCCTGCATAAGGTGTACAAATTTCATTTCGATCCAACGGCTAGATTTTTGTTAAACCACTTTTCCATAAGTCTGTACAGATTCCATACGAGAAATCTGCAGCTCTTGTCCATCACTTAGAAACGGCTTCAAATTTTCTCTAAAAATGATCTTGACCGTTCAAAAGTTATTTCGTCTTGTTTCACATATTTCTGTTCAAATTTCATCTTGATCCAAAGGTTAGATTTTATCAAAATACCTTTTCAATTCTGCTGTACCGATTATATACGACAAAACTATAGCTTCGATTCACCGTCCCGATATGGATTCAAATGACTTAAAAATCCGATCTCTTTCGTTCAAAATTTCTTTTTCTCCTTTTGTGAACAAGCCAACCAACCTTGAGCTTAATCCAAGAGTTTCGTATACCGAAGACGCTTATGAAATATCGGTGATTTTCATAAGTATGCAACGTCCGAAGATCTCTATGTTCGTGATCCACTTCAAGTAGCAACCAGATACGGAATCAAGCATTGCCACCATATTTCTCATGTTTTGAGCAGTAAGCAAGTAAGTGAATTTTTGCTATTATATTCGTTTGATATAGTATATATATATTATCCATGTAAGAATTCAGTTTTGAACCTACTGTTCGAGCATCTTTCTGTCCAGATCTCTGTTTCATTTCAAGCTCTGTTTTACACTGATATTTATGTCGTAATATGGGTCTACGGAATATTCCGCACTCTGGGTTACTTGGTGTAACCACATGGCCTCGACCCCTTAGAAGAGTAAAAATTAGGGACTGATCAGTAAACCATTGACATGAAGTAATTATCAGTGCTATCTGCTCTATGTTATGTTATGCTCTGCTCTGTTATGCTTTGTTCTGTTTATGCTCTGTTCTGTCTAAGCTCTGTTCTGAAATATGTTATTCAGTATATGTATATGTATATTTTGTATGCTCGAATGGTATCCCCCACTTGCTGAGTGTTTCCCCAAACACTCACCCCTTACTTCTCCACCCAGATAAGAATGAAGAACAAGTTGAAGAAGAGAAACAAGATCTGTTTTGGGGCTGGTGAAGACTCTGCTTTTCTTTGCTAATGTAATTTTTGCTTGCGCACTCTGTTATTCAATTTCTCCGATTTTCAGTTGTAAAGACGATCATTTTGATTATGTAATAGACTTGTTTTGAGCTACGCTATGAGGCTTGATGTTTTGTAATGAATAATTATTAAACATCGCCCGTGTTCACGTCCAGGCCCGGTCTCGGGGCGTGACATTTTAGTGGTATCAGAGCTAACCAGGTTCATAATCCGGATGGAAAGTTCTAGCAGAAAGAGTTCTAATGTCATCCGAAGAAATAAGTCTTACAAAAAGATCAATTTTATTCAGAAAGTTAAATTTCTTCCTGAAGTGATTTTTCTATGGAAATCTCAACTTCATTCAAACGTTCATGTTTTTTTTGAAATTTCAATTTGATCCGGAAATTTCAAATTTTTCCAAAACTCTCCTATTTATTCGCAAAGTTCATTTCATTCGTTTTTTCTCATTTAAATCGAAAAGTTCAGTTCCACTGAAAATTTTTGGCGTCATTCGATTTTTTTTAGGGATCTTTTGCTTCCGGAAAATTTTCAATTATTCGGAGATTCTTCATCAATCAATCTACTTCTTCAAATCTTCTCGTATATAAAGTCTCAATTATTCGGAGATTCTTCATCAATCAATCTACTTCTTCAAATCTTCTCGTATATAAAGTCTCTGATTCAAATAATTCCGTTGGACACAAATTTCTTCCCGTTGAAAGATGTTCGCTTCCTTGTGTCCCTCTGATATCATCTTCTCTTCGTCATCCAACTAAGCAACATCTGATATCAGCTTTTGCCTATCTTCATGTGTGATCAACGACTGATATCCGTTTCTGTTATCATCTTCTGTCCAACTACTGATATCAGTAGTCAACCGTTCGCTCACATCTTCTGTTTCAGCTGTTCAATTACTGAAATCTCTTTGTTTATCTATTTAGCTTCTGGTCGCATCTTCGATCTTTGCTTCTGCTTCTGCTGTCTCAACTACCGACTGCCCCAAAAACTGACTGAATATTTTGAACATCTGCTTGCGTCTACAACTGAAATACTCCAACTGCTTTGCTTCTGCTGAAGCGCAACTTCACTTTGCCTCTGTTCTTCACGTCTGATATCAGCTTTTGCCTGTTTCTTACCTACTGCTGAAATACTCTTCTCTTTGCGCAACAACTGATTCATCTTTGTCTTTGCGCAACATCTGATTCATTTTCATTTTAGCGCAACAACTTATTCAACGTCTTCTGCAACGTCTGGACAACATCTTCTGTTCAACATCTGAATTACTTTTGTTTTACTTCTATTATTCGCATCGACGTCTGATTTTACCTTCTCTTCGCATATGAATCCAGATTCCTCTTATATTCACTCCAATCAGACTTCTCCTGTTTATCAGATTTTTACTGTACAACTTCCCTTCTTCTCTTCTCTGTACGCTATACTCTGATTAGATTTCTCCTTAACTCTCTGATTCAACTTCTTCGCTTCACCTTCTGTTTACATCTGATTGCATATAAACTTCAATCGGATTCTTGATGCACTACAGTTTTTATCTGATTTTCTCTAACATTCAGACTTCTTCTGAAGGCTTCTTTACTTTACTACTGATAGACTTCTTCAGACTTCTCTTCAATCTTGTTATCACATCTCTTGATCAGATTTCTCCAGACTTCACTTTTTAGAAATCCAGATTTCTACCAGACTTCACTTTTTAGAAATCCAGATTTCTACCAGACTTCACGTTCAGACTTCCCTGTTCAGACTTCTTCTGTCTTCTTCAGACTTCACGTCTCTTTATTGGCATTCAGATAAACTTTTAGTTCACCAGCTAGACTTCTTTGATTTGTTTGAGTTAGTTATCCAGAAGAAACCCTTTACCAGGTTGATTTTTCATTCACTGGCTCGATCATAATCTTTTTCTTCGGGTCAACAAATCCTTACAGCTTACGTCCATGAAATGATCTAGAAATCCGTGATTGTCATTTCATCATCAGTTATTTCATAAGATGATTCATAAGTGATGATGAAATTCTGCTTCCCGTACCCATTCTACAACCACCATTCATATGAAGCAGATAACATTTAACAACCAAACTCGAGTGATTCGTCATCCTAAACCAACTCTATATGCGAACCGGATACCATCAAAGAAGAGCTGGAGATCACAGTTAACCACATCCGTCGGGAGATAATATGAGGACTCAAGTTTCGAGGACGAAACTTCTATTAAGGTGGGGAGGATGAAATAACCCGAAATTTCAAAATGCTATTCAACTAAATTCGAACAGGGGTACGGCAACCTCACAACCAACAACCAGCAGCTTCGAATTCTTTCCCAAGATCGTTCTGCAGCTTCAAATGAGTAACAATCGAAAGAGAAACTCACAGGGAACTCAGAGCCACCGAAAACACTCAAATCATCGGCGGAGAACGACTAAAAGCTAATAAAGAAATGTCTCGGGTGAACAGTAGCTCGACGAGGGTTGGAAAAGAGATAAGGAATATCTGGTTCTCAATACTTCTAAGTGTCGATCAACACCTCTATTTATATATATCTCAATTCCTTCGTCTGCTGATCACCAATCCAGCCGACATGAACAGTAAACAATCTCCCAGCAGGTGCCTTCTCTTTCTTTCGCTAAAACCAGCAGCAACAACCAGTCGAAGCACCACGAGAAGACATCTCAAAACGACACCATTCCAACTAACTTAAACGACATCGTTGCGCTCCACCAGCTGGTACATCTATCGCTTGCTACACAACCAAAAGTTGGTACCAGATCTCTTCAAGCAAATACCAATGGCTGGTCACGCGAAATCAATCAAAACGACGACGCGTTAACTAATCCAAACGACATCGTAAAGGTTACGTCAGCATCGCTACCACCTGCTGGTTCTCCAGTCGCAACGCATTACTCACAACAACCCCTCGCTGCTGGTTCCATACGCAACACTCAAAACGCAGTGATTCAACTTAACGAAACGACGTCGCTCCACTTCTACGACTGGTTTTCCCAAACAAGCAGCTGGTCACTCTAAATTCACGCATCTGCTGATCCAGCAGTCAATCACTCAAAAATGTTGACCAACAAGTGTCGCTCTCTCGATCACTCTCGCGCTAAAGGCCACGCCTGCCAGCAGCAACCTCTAAGATCGAAACGACAACGTATCATCCCTTCCGCTTCAGTAACCAATTCAACGCGCAACTGCTGGTTCCACGAAACGACGGCGTTTTACTCTCGCGCCATCAACTGCTGATCAACTTTCACCAACAGGCGCTACTGCTAAATTCAAATATCTGCTTCTACTGCAGATCAGATTTCTCTCAAAAAACCTCGTGACTAATCCCAATCAATTCGATTAATCACTAATCTAAAATCTGATTCCTCATAGTCAACCAGCTTCTGCGTAGTCAACCCAGGAGACAACTCAGCAGTCAACTCAGCTTCTGCTCAGTTAGCAGACAACTCAGCAGCCAACTCAGCAGCCAACTCAGCAGTCAACTCAGCAGTCAACTCAGCTTTGACCAACGAAAATTCAGCTTTTGGCGACGAAAATCCAGATTTGGCTCACGAATTCCAGCAGTTGCTACATGCTTATAGGTCAGATTTCACAATTATAACTATCGATTTAGGAGGATTAAAAGCCAATTAAACCACCTAATTCAATACCTAATTATGACCATAAAGAATGGTGTTTAATGGCCATAAAGAGGTGACCCTTAAAATCTCCCCAACTTCTCCTATATATACACCCCTCAAAGATGAAGAAAGGCACTCTACAAACATCAAGAATCCTGTCAAAAATCGTGCAAGAGGTTGTCCCATTTCAAAAACAAGAGGTTGAAGTTTTGAGCATTCCAGCAATAATCTGAAGGCCTACTGTCCGGAACCTATTGCCACTGCTCTGTTTCTTAGAATCTGATCTCCACCGTTCAGATGTTACTTCGTTATGTCCTGAATATGGTGTCCAAATTTCATTTCGATCCAACGGCTAGATTTTTGTTAAACCACTTTTCCATAAGTCTGTACAGATTCCATACGAGAAATCTGCAGCTCTTGTCCATCACTTAGAAACGGCTTCAAATTTTCTCTAAAAACGATCTTGACCGTTCAAAGGTTATTTCGTCATGTTTCACATATTCTGTTCAAATTTCATCTTGATCCAAAGGTTAGATTATATCGAAATACCTTTTCAATTTTGCTGTACCGATTATATACGACAAAACTATAGCTTCGATTCACCGTCCCGATATGGATTCAAATGGCTTACAAATCCGATCTCTTTCATTCACAATTTCTTTTTCTCCTTTTGTGAACAATCCAACCAACCTTGAGCTTAATCCGAGAGTTTCGTATACCGAAGACGCTTATGAAATATCGGTAATTTTCATAAGTATGCAACGTCCGAAGATCTCTATGTTCGTGATCCAATTCAAGTAGCAACCAGATACGGAATCAAGAATTGCCACCATATTTCTCATGTTTTGAGCAGTAAGCAAGTAAGTGGGTTTTTGCTATTATATTCGTTTGATATATTATATATATATTATCCATGTAAGAATTCAGTTTTGAACCTACTGTTCGAGCACCTTTCTGTCCAGATCTCTGTTTCATTTCAAGCTCTATTTTGCACTGATATTTATGTCGTAATATGGGTCTACGGAATATTCCGCACTCTGGGTTACTTGGTGTAACCACATGGCCTCGACCCCTTAGAGGAGTAAAAATTAGGGACTGATCAGTAAACCATTGACACGAAGTAATTATCAGTGCTATCTGCTCTCTGTTATGTTATGCTCTGCTCTGTTATGCTCTGTTCTGTTTATGCTCTGTTCTGTCTAAGCTCTGTTCTGAAATCTGTTATTCAGTATATGTATATGTATATTTTGTATGCTCGAATGGTATCCCCCACTTGCTGAGTGTTTCCCCAAACACTCACCCCTTACTTCTCCACCCAGATAAGAATGAAGAACAAGTTGAAGAAGAGAAACAAGATCTGTTTTGGGGCTGGTGAAGACTCTGCTTTTCTTTGCTAATGTAATTTTTGCTTCCGCACTGTTATTCAATTTCTCCGATTTTCAGTTGTAAAGACGATCATTTTGATTATGTAATAGACTGGTTTTGAGCTGAGCTATGAGGCTTGATGTTTTGTAATGAATAATTATTAAGCATCACCGGTGTTCACGTCCAGGCCCGGTCTCGGGGCGTGACATTTTAGTGGTATCAGAGCTAACCAGGTTCATAATCCGGATGGAAAGTTCTAGCAGAAAGAGTTCTGATTTCATCCGAAGAAATAAGTCTTACACAAAGATCAATTTTATTCAGAAAGTTAAATTTCTTCCTGAAGTGATTTTTCTATGGAAATCTCAACTTCATTCCAACGTTCATGTTTTTTTAAAATTTCAATTTGATCCGGAAATTTCAATTTCTTCCAAAACTCTCCTATTTATTCGCAAAGTTCATTTCATTCGTTTTTTCTTCATTTAAATCGAAAAGTCAAATAAGTCCGTTGGACACAAATTTCTTCCCGTTGAAAGATGTTCACTTCCTTGTGTCCCTCTGATATCATCTTCTCTTCGTCATTCCAACTAAGCAACATCTGATATCAGCTTTTGCCTATCTTCATGTGTGATCAACGACTGATATCCGTTTATGTTATCATCTTCTGTCCAACTACTGATATCAGCAGTCAACCGTTCGCTCACATCTTCTGTTTCAGCTGTTCAATTACTGAAATCTCTTTGTTTATCTATTTAGCTTCTGGTCGCATCTTCGATCTTTGCTTCTGCTTCTGTTGTCTCAACTACTGACTGCCCCCAACAACTGACTGAATATTTTGAACATTTGCTTGGGTCTACAACTGAAATACTCCAACTGCTTTGCTTCTGCTGAAGCGCAACTTCACTTTGCCTCTGTTCTTCACGTCTGATATCAGCTTTTGTCTGTTTCTTACCTACTGCTGAAATACTCTCCTCTTTGCGCAACAACTGATTCATCTTTGTCTTTGCGCAACATTTGATTCATTTTCATTTTAGCGCAACAACTTATTCAACGTCTGGACAACATCTTCTGTTCAACATCTGAATTACTTTTGTTTTACTTCTATTCTTCGCATCGACGTCTGATTTTACCTCCTCTTCGCATATGAATCCAGATTCCTCTTATATTCACTCCAATCAGACTTCTCCTGTTTATCAGATTTCTACTGTACAACTTCCCTTCTTCTCTTCTCTGTACGCTATACTCTGATTAGATTTCTCCTTAACTCTCTGATTCAACTTCTTCGCTTCACCTTCTGTTGACATCTGATTGCATATAAACTTCAATCGGATTCTTGATGCACTACAGGTTTTCTCTGATTTGCTCTCACATTCAGACTTCTTCTGAAGGCTTCTTTACTTTACTACTGAAAGACTTCTTCAGACTTCTCTTCAATCTTGTTATCACATCTCTTGATCAGATTTCTCCAGACTTCACTTTTTAGAAATCCAGATTCCTACCAGACTTCACGTTCAGACTTCCCTGTTCAGACTTCTTCTGTCTTCTTCAGACTTCACGTCTCTTTATTGGCATTCAGATAAACTTTTAGTTCACCAGCTAGACTTCTTTGATTTGTTTGAGTTAGTTATCCAGAAGAAACCCTTACCAGGTTGATTTTTCATTCACTGGCTCGATCATAATCTTTTTCTTCGGGTCAACAAATCCTTACAGCTTACGTCCATGAAATGATTTAGAAATCCCCGATTGTCATTTCATCATCACTTATTTCATAAGATGATTCATTCTGCTTCTCGTACCCATTCTACAACCACCATTCATATGAAGCAGATAAAATTTAAGGAGACACGATGGGACTCTCCATAATTTCATAAGATGATTCATTCTGGCTTGATAACTATTGTTGTATGAAAATTCCACTATTGGTAATGAATCTTGCCATGAAATACCAAAGTCTAGTACTACTGCTCTAAGCATATCCTCAAGAGTTTGAATTGTCCTTTCAGATTTTCCATCGGTTTGAGGATGATAAGCAGTGCTTAGATGCAATTTTGTACCCAAAGCTTGTTGCAAGCTACTCCAGAAGTGTGAAGTAAATCGGGGATCTCTATCAGAGACAATTGATTTTGGTATTCCATGAAGTCTTACCACTTCCCGAACATAAAGGTTTGCCATTTGATCATGTCGATAGGTCATTCGATAGGGAATAAAACACGCAGATTTTGTCAACCTATCGATAATCACCCAAATAGCATCACAACCTCGAGATGATGTTGGTAACTTCGTTACAAAGTCCATGGAAATATGATCTCATTTCCATTCAGGAACTGACAGACTCTGTAATAAGCCAGCTAGTTTCTTTCTTTCAGCTTTCACTATTCACATACAATACCTCATCAGCGCTTATTTGATATTCAGATTGGTGTCCAGACTTCACTTGTTCAATAGATTTCTGGATATTCAAATCTCTCTTTTGTGCTTCTTTAATTCGAATCAACAATTCGGGTTCCGCGCTGATAGCACAAATTCTCATTGGTTTTCTTTCTGTTTCAAATCAAATACCCAGAAATGCAGCAATTTTCTATCAAATGAGATACCCCGATCGTAGTCAAAGACAAAGCACAAATCTTCCTACTCAGAGCATCAGCTGCTGCATTCGATTTCCCGGGATAATATTTGATCTCACAATCAAAATCTTTCAATAAATCCAGCCATCTTCGTTGTCTCATATTTAATTCGGACTGCGAAAATAAATACTTCAAACTCTTATGATCAGAGAAGATTTCGAATTTCTCACCATAAAGATAATGTCGCCAGATTTTCAATGCAAATACGATGGCTGCCAATTCAAGATCATGAATTGGATATCGAATTTCATGCGGTTTTAACTGTCTTGAGGCGTATGCAATCACATGATCTCGCTGCATCAAAACACACCCCAATCCTTGGTGAGATGCATCACAATACACGACAAATCCACCAGTACCCGAAGGAATTGTTAACACTGGTGCGGTAGTTAATCTCTTTTTCAATTCAAGAAAACTGTTTTCACAATCCTCTGACCAAACAAATGGTGCATTTTTCTGTGTCAACTGAGTTATAGGCTTCGCAATCTTCGAAAAATCCTGGATAAATCGACGATAATACCCTGCAAGACCCATAAAACTTCGGATTTCTGGCACAGATTTCGGTCTAGGCCAATTGACCACTGCCACTGTCTTACTGGGATCAACTGAAATGCCATCTCCAGAGATACTATGCCCAAGAAAGACTACTTTTTGTAACCAGAATTCACATTTCGACAGTTTAGCATACAATTTATCGTCTCTCAGAGTTTGCAAAACTGTTCGAAGATGACTTGCATGGTCACACATATTCTTTGAATAAATTAGAATGTCATCAATAAATACAATCATGAAATCATCAAGATATCTTTTGAGGACTCGGTTCATTAGACTCATGAACACTGCTGGTGCGTTAGTCAGTCCAAAAGGCATAACCACGAACTCATAGTAACCGTATCTTGTTCGAAAGGCAGTCTTCGATATGTCTTCATCTCTTACTCGCAATTGATGATATCCGGATCTCAAATCGATCTTTGAATACACTGTCGTGTTAGAGTAGATGCCCAACTAGCCAACTTGTGGCGTGTGGGTTTATAGACTCTTGTATGAAACAATCTTTATATATGATATTCGCATTTTATTTATATGGCATTCTTTACTTTCATTGTGTGTATGATGATTTACAATTGCGTTGAGTAAAGACCTAGAATGCACTAAAGTGTATGTTAGATGTGATAGTGGGTATGACGGCTATCATGAAACACATCTAATAGTCACTGTGTATTCTGAACATGTTCCTAGTCGATTGGGCCGTCAAAATGAGGATAAGGCCG
>KV008753.1:298396-318197 GCA_001598015.1 Dorcoceras hygrometricum
CGGAGCCACAATGGTTGTGGGCCCACGGCTAGCTGCATCCCTGAACCATTGAGGGTCACACAAGTACTGGATTCGAGATTCCCACACGGATACTCAGCTCAATGTGTTGAGCATGAGAAGAGGATTTTGGGGAGTGCGACTTCCTAAAAGTCAACAGGGGTCAAATCGGGATTTCCCGCTGTTGAGGGGCAAAACGGTCATTTTGCACTGGGGTGGGTTCTGAATAATGGTTTTTCAGATCATAGTATTCAGTTTTGGAAACTGAGTCGATCGGTCCGATTTGATCGGAGATCAGAGTTACGATGAAGTCTCGGTGATGGAGATGAACGGAATGTTCATCCGTTGGACCCGGGCCCGTTGGGCCGGATCCAAATTCATCACCAAGTCTATTTAATTAGACTTAAGCTTCATTATGACACATGACTACTACACAAACCCTAACCCTAAGCACAAAACACGCCGCCCCTCTCCTCTCTACAAGCCGCCGCCGCCGCCGTCGTGCGCCGCCGCCGCCGCCTCTCTTCGCCGGAAAATCGTTTCCGGCCAACCTAGACGAGGAGAATCCGTCCGCGCAGATCTCGTCAGGCCTTCTAGTGCAGGCTGACAAAGGAATCCCGTCTCCGGTCGTGGACCTGATTGACGATATCTACCGCCGCCTACCGTGAAGTGCAGTTTTCTTTACGAAACCGGTCGGAGCCAGGCACGAGTTGCCAGCATGGTAGTCACCTAAACACCCTATGAATGGTCATAGATTGGTATTGTTTTTATCGTATTGATCGTCTCCCGGCCATTGTTTTTCGTTCTTCCGCTGCCTCGCCGGGAGGCGTGATCCGGATCCCAACAGTGGTATCAGAGCCCAGGTTTTCGGATCTGATCAATACGATTACTGCCTTATTGTATCTAATCTCTGAATTTCAGATTTGGAATCGATCGGAAAATCAAGTTTTGAACCACGGCCACGCCGCCGCCGCATGCGACGGGGCCCCTCCTCCTCGCGCGCACTCGTGCGCGCGACTTGCGCGCTGGCCGCGCAAGGGAGGCCGACGCTGGCGCCGCTGCGCGCACATGCGCGCCTGTCGCGCTTCCTGACCTCGTGCACCTGCAGCACAAATGGTCGGCCGCTGCGTGCGGCTGTGCGGCTGGACGTCAGGCGTTTCCTCCGCGCGAGGTGGCTGCTCGATGATCGCCGCTCCGCGCGATGGTGGCTGGCCTGCTGTCGATGGAGTGTGCACGTTGGCGCCGCTGGATGTCGCAAGCTATGTGCGACGCTGGCTGGACGCGATGCGCACTGGTTGCGCAACCTCGCGGGCGCTCGTCGCGCGGTGGCTAGGCGCTGGTTGCATGTGGCGTCGTGCGCTTCCGCCGCGAGTTTTTCGTGGTGGGGGCGCCGCCGGCGGTCGCCGCTCCGGCGAAGCTCCGGCGATGTCGTGACGGCTGATTTCTTCTAGGGTTTGGTTCAGGCCTGTCCCGGGCAGCCCGTGAAGTTTTCGGGCCGGTATACGATATCGGGCCCGTTCTGGTCGATTTTGAAATTTTATGATTTTTGGGCCTAGAATTGTTTTAAGCCCAATTTGATACAATTAAAATTAGTAAAATGTGATTTTGATTATGAAATATGATTTTGTAATGAAATATGATTTTGTTGATCAAAATTTGATCTTATCGACAAAATACTATAAAATACGATTTCGCAATTAAAATATGATTTTGCGATAAATAATTAGATTATTTAATTTATGCATGTTAATTAGATTATCTGCATGATTGGGATGATCGAGAGCCGTGCCCAATTTGTTAGGTATATGCGATAGGTTTTTGTGATTCGGTTGTATTAATATTTTGATTATCATTTAAAGTGAGCCTGTTTGTGGCCCGTTCCCATCCCTCGATAAATGTATCCCTTGTATGTCATGGTAAATTTAAATGTAAAGTTACTAGATTTTGTGGGAGGACATCCGAAGACGATGGAGATGACGATCAAGATATTGAAGACCGAAGATCTGTAAAACCGGAAAGCTTTGTAATAGGATTGCATTGCATATTGCATTACCCCTAGGATTGGACCCAGGTTCGTGACTGGCAACCACGTACCGCATAGCTCTCGCGATCGATCATCCCAATATTTATTTATATATGTTGATATATAGATTAGTTTAATCCGCATGTTGCATGTTTTTAAATACGATTTAAAATAAATGCATGAGACCAAAGTTTTTCAAAATAAAATCCCTCGTTTTAAATATGATTTAAAACTTATATCAAGATAAAATGTTTATTCGATAAACTAAAGGGTATTTAAATCTGTTTAAATTAACCCTATCTTCCATCAACAATGGGTGTACGTTGATGCTACCCGTATACATGGCCCGGCTCATATTATTGAGGGGGTAATGTATGCCGAAAAGCTGTCCACGCCATTGACAACTGTTGTGAGTCGGTGGGAACTTAACGTTGGCTCATATTATTGGGGACGTTAAGGGGACCGTCCTTCACGACTCAGCATTGATGGGTCATCTTGACACGTGATAGTAAACGGCGTCATATTATTGGGTCCTTACTGGACGTGAGGTGAATACATGGAGGTTGCACCGGTTGCAATCGGAAACTACCTTTTGGGGGTCATGGATGGATGATATTATTCGGGTCCATGATCGCTTGATTGGGCTCCGTGTACCCACTAAAGAAACCTGTTTTCTCGATTTCATTAGAGGGTGGTGAAATCGTTAAAATAGTGGGAGGGTAATTCATAAAACTTAATGACCATATTTTATGTCTTAACGTTTATTTTTATATAGTTAGTGATGTATGTCTATTTTCCTTTTCAGTATTACTGCTTATAAAATGGTTTCGATGAAAAACCCGCTTGCTGCTATACTGGATAGCAACAGGTTCACCGGTCTGAACTACCAAGACTGGCTCCGGAACCTCAATCTTGTATTGGCTTCGGAGAAGCTCCTCTATACGATAGAGAAGTCCCCTCCGGAGGAAACCCCTGCCAACATCAGCCCTGAGGAGCTGATTACGCTTAACCAACGGCGGGACGACGAGGTTAAAGCTCGATGCTATGTGATGGCATCGATGTCCAACGAAATGCAACGGCGCTTTGAGAAGACAAAGTATGCTTCTGCCATACTCTTTCATCTCAAGGAACTGTACGGGGAGAACTCTCGACATGAGAGGTTCACGGCTGTCAAGGAGCTGATGACGAGCCGCATGCGCGATGGGACTTCGGTCCGCGAGCATGGGGTTCGTATGATTGGGCTCGTTGAAAAGCTGTCGGGCCTTGATATCGCACTTCCACACGAGCTGTTGGTGGATGTACTTCTCCTCTCGCTACCCGCTGCATTTGACCCCTTTGTGGTAAATTTCAACATGAACAAGCTGGAAGACACCCTCGAAGAGGTGGTTAACATGCTCGTAGTGTTTGAAGGGACCATAAAGAAGGACAAACCCGTCCTCCTTCTGGGTTCTTCTTCCTCTGCGAAGAAGGGGCCCAGACGCAAGAGTAAGAAGCGTTCTGCTCCTGCGAAGGAGGAAAAGTCCGCCAAGAAGCCGAAGGCAAGGGCTTCCAAACCAAACAAGAGCGAGGATGTTTGCCACCACTGCCACAAGACTGGGCATTGGAGGAGGAACTGCAAGGAGTACCTCGAGCAGTTGCGAACTGCGAAAGTTATATTCTATATTGAAATAAATATGTCTCTTAATTCGACTTCTTGGGTACTTGATACCGGATGTGGATCTCATATCTGCAATAATTTGCAGATGATGACAAGAAGCCGACGTCTGAGAGAGGGTGAGACCCACTTGAGGCTTGGCAATGGAGCAAGAGTTGCTGCTATAGCTATAGGAGATGTTTATTTATTTCTGTCCTCTGATTTTAAGTTGTTGTTGAGAAACGTTTTATTTGTTCCCGAATTAATAAAGAACATCATTTCTGTTTCTATGCTTGATAGTGATGGATATTCTTGTATGTTTGCTAATTCGATTTGAAATATTTACAAGAATGAATGTTTGATCGGAATTGGGGAACGCGAAAACGATTTATACACCTTAAAATTAAAAGACGTTCCAACTCGCGATGTCGAAGCACATACAACAACGATTAAAAGGAAACACGATAACTTGAACCCAGCACAACTTTGGCACGCTAGGCTAGGTCACATTTCTCTAAGAAGGATGAACAAGTTAGTTAGGAGTGACATGTTTGATCGGTCAGACATTAACTCCCTACCGACTTGTGAATCTTGTCTTAAGGGAAAGATGACTAAGCAACCCTTCAAGGGCAAGGGTGAGCGTGCTCATGGCCTATTGGATTTGATCCATACTGATGTGTGTGGCCCGTTTAGTATTGGTACTAAATACGGTCACACATACTTCATCACCTTTACCGATGATTACTCTAGGTATGGGTACTTGTACTTAATGAAGCACAAGTCTGAATCCTTTGAAAGGTTCAAAGAATTCAAGGCTGAAGTAGAAAATCAATTAGGCAAAAGTATTAAAGCACTTCGATCCGATCGAGGTGGTGAATACTTGAGTGCTGAATTTCTAGATTATCTGAAAGAGAATGGGATTCTCGCACAGTGGACCCCTCCGGCCACACCACTGCTCAATGGTCTAGCGAAGCGTCGTAATCGGACCTTGTTGGACATGGTTCGATCTATGATGAGCTTCACTGAACTTCCTACCTCGTTTTGGGGCCATGCGCTCGAAACGGCGGTAATGTTGTTGAACAATGTCCACACAAAGGCAGTGGACAAGACTCCATATGAGATATGGATGGGCAAACCACCCAAGTACTCATACATGAGGATTTGGGGATGTCCTGCTTACGTGAAGCAGACAGTGGGAGATAAGCTGGATACGAGATCCATCTTATGCTACTTCATTGGGTATCCAAAGAATTCCATTGGATACTACTTCTACTATCCCAGCGAAACAAAAGTGTTTGTTTCTAGGAATGCCACCTTTATGGAAAGGGAATTTCTACTTGATAGAAAAGGCAAAATAGTAGAACTCGAAGAGGTTCGAGATCCAATCAAAGTACCAGGTGAGTCTCCTGCATCTACAGGCCAATGGTCGCACCTAGGAGATCCGAAAGGACTCCTAGACCTTCTGAGAGATATGGTTTTCTCCTTGAAGATGATCAAAGTGATCAAGTTGTTGGATCTGATCCAAGGACTTTCAAGGAGGCAATTTCCGATGCTGATTCTAATTTATGGCTTGAAGCAATGCAGTCTGAGTTTGACTCAATGCATGCTAACCAAGTTTGGACTCTTGTTAACCCTCCCGAAGGAATTGTTCCTATTGGGTGCAAATGGGTGTACAAGAGGAAACTTGGGCCTGATGGTAAGGTAATGACCTACAAGGCGCGACTGGTCGCGAAAGGTTACACTCAAAGGCAAGGTGTTGACTATGATGAAACCTTCTCGCCAGTCGCAATGTTCAAGTCAATTAGAATTTTGTTAGCCATAGCCGCATGGTACGACTATGAGATATGGCAAATGGATGTGAAAACTGCGTTCCTTAATGGAAACATTAAAGAAGAGATCTATATGACGCAGCTGAGGGTTTCACATCTGTTGGAAGCGAGCATAAGGTATGCAAGCTTCAGAGATCGATCTACGGTCTCAAACAAGCATCGTGAAGTTGGAACCTGAGATTCGATGAAACAATTAAGGAATTTGGTTTCATCAAGAATCCCGAGGAGCCATGTGTCTATAAGAAGGTAGTTAAAAGTGCTGTGACGTTCCTCGTACTTTATGTTGATGACATTCTACTCATTGGGAATGATGTAGGAATGCTGCAGTCAACTAAAGTCTGGTTGTCTAGTAGATTTTCGATGAAGGACATGGGTGAAGCATCCTACATTCTTGGAATACAGATCTATCGGGATAGATCTAAACGGATGCTCGGACTCACCCAAGCTACCTACATCGATACCATACTTAAGAGGTTCTCTATGGAAGAGTCCAAGAGAGGAAACCTACCTATGTGCCACGGGGTCACTCTATCTAAGTCTATGTGTCCAAAGACTGATGAGGAGATAGAGAGTATGACACGTGTGCCATATGCCTCGGCAATAGGTAGTACTATGTATGACATGATCTCAACTAGACCGGATGTCGAACGAAAGAGGATCATAAAAAAAAAGAACTCGGACAATAGCTACAGCGTGCCGCGCTTGTCAAATGTTTTTTGAAAAAATTGCAATATCAAGAGCGCACCCTGCGAGACGTACAATCGAGAATGAAACCCTTGAGGCCGTCGTTGTTTTTCCTAGAATCCAAATTACTATCTTAAGGTGTTTTCAGATGAGATTTGTTCCTACTGATTGTTTACTGTTTGTTTTTCTATATTATACATTGATCTGTTATCCCTGGACATGCCCAGTGTATTTGTACTATTATCTATGATATTCATATTCATATTTAAAAAAAAGAGAAAACCGTTGGCGGCTAATACTCGAGGGTTTTTTGTTACTTTTGAAGGTCTTTTGACATCTAACTTCAATGGAGGCATGCAAGAGGAGAAAAAATATCGTCAAAGGAGCAAGGAATTCGGCTAAGAGTCAAAGAAGATGGCGATCCGGTGACGGAACAAATAATCTTCAATCCGTGGTCTTCTTCCTTTCCTTTTTCTTTCGATTATATTCAAGAATATGCTTAGTTGTTTCATGGTTCTCGTCATGAACTAAGTTTTAATTTAGAGGAACGATGTAGTTTAATATTGAGACTATGTTTTTTACCAATTGATTTATATATTTAAATTTTTCATCGAATCTATTTTTGATTCCGGTTTTTACAGCTTTCAGTCTAATGGCCATAGATTGAATGATTTGATTTGAAATATAATCCTCAAAAGAGGGGATTTTGATACTGATGCCCCCCATAATCACCTCGGGACCCGAGGACCGAGCACTCCACCATCAACACTACCCACGTCGTCTAAGGAGAGAGCAATCAAGGAGCGCGCGCACCTCGGGAGTCCTGGCCGAGGCCTGGAGACCTTCTCGGGGGTCACACCTCGGGAGGCGCCCGAGCATCTACACCATGGAGAGGAGCTGAGGGATCGAGGAAGCAATGTGAGCTCGGGGTAGCTCCCGAGGACCCCGACCCGACGTGCTGAAGAATCCTCTCTGGGTACGTCTTTCCTTCTTTAGAAGATCCAGATACGATACTTGTTTCCTTCTTTAGAGAGTCCGAGGATGATACGACTTTCCTTATTTGCCTAACAAAATCCCCGAAAATCACGGAGAAGATCTCGCCCGCCCGAGATATCCGCACTTCTCCAACGACTTAGCCCCTCTATAAATACCACCAGGTTTGCTCTCTTACATTCATTCACTCATTCTTGCACACTCTCGCACACAGTTATATTTGCTCTCACTTGCTCTCGCGCGCACGGCTGACTTAAGCATCGGAGGGGCCTCGCCGGACACACTTCCGGCGCCCTCTGACGAGTGTTCGTTGGTTGCAGGTATACGCACACACTCTCCGATTCCCGACGCCCGACGTGCCCGAGGTCCTCGACGTGGTGGTAGCTCGTCGGCTGAACTATTTGGTTACATCAATTGGCGCCGTCTGTGGGAAACGTAGAAGAAGATATAAGATGCCACCAAAGAGGACTAGAGCTCAGCGTAGTCGGGGAGAACAGTAACACGGAGAGTACCACTCAGGGGTCGGAGAATCCCACTCTTAACCCCCGCCCAGATAGCTGAGTTGGTAGCCACCACTGTAGCACAAATATTGGCAAGTCAACCTGCGCCACAACCGCAACCTAATCTCGACCAGTAAGCCGAGGAGATGAGGAGGATGCATGAGGAATTGGAGAATCAGCAAGCTGAGGAGATGAGGAGGATGCGTGAGGAATTAGAGAATCTGAAGAAGGAAAGAAGCTCGGCGCCTCCTCCCAAACCTGCTCGGGAGGTGCCCTTCTCTATTGATGTGTTGGAGGCCGACCTGCCCCAAAACTTCAAATATCCAAATGTGGGAGAATATGACGGGATGGGAGATCCCGAGGAGCATCTGTCCCGATTCGAGAACGCTGCACTTCTCCACCGTTACTCTGACCCTATCAAGTGCAGGATCTTTCTCACCACTCTGGTCCGAGCTGCCCAGCAATGGTTCAATCTCCTGCCAACGGGGAGTATAAAGTGTTTTCAGGATTTTAGTCAGGCGTTTCTCCATCAGTTTGCTAGCAGCAAGAAGCAGCCTCTGACAACTTTGAATCTGTTTACTGTGAAGCAGAAAGAACATGAGACTCTTCGGGAGTATATTCGGCGCTTCAATGGAACCATCATCTAGGTGCCATCTGCTACGCCCGACCTCCTGATCGGGGCGTTCACACAGGGGTTGCGAGGGTGATTTCTTTAAGTCACTGGTCAAGAAGCCCCTGAAGACTTTTGATGAGCTTCTGACCAAGACAGAAAAGTATGTTAATGTGGAGGAGATACAGTCCTCTAGGAAGAACGAACAGAGGCCTCCATCACGGGCTGGTCGGGATGCTCGAGTGGAGAGACCTCAGCCTAGGCCGGTTAGACAAGAGCCCCCCGTGTTGTTGGGGAGTTTACTGCTCGAACACCTTTGAAAGTGAGCAAAGCTCGGGCTCTTGAGATTTGTTGTGACGCCCGAACCCAACGGGGTCACGAGGATTGGGGTAAATAAAAATTTTCGAAATAAAAGAAGGCTAAAAGGTAATTTGTTATAAGCTGTATTTATTATAACTTAAAAGGAACAAAACACAAGACAATCTCAAAGACCAGCAGGTACCTAATTTGCGCACCAACTACTAAAGACATTTGCGGAAAACAGTTTTCATTGATAATTGCAATTGCGATTTACAACAACTGATATTCTATGTAAATATACAATCGTTGCTACTGATCTAATACAGTACAATCTAAATCAAAACGATACAACTGAGACACGGAAAACGTAGGCCTTGGATAAACACAACACCACCCAGCAGCTGTATTTCAAGTTTCACCTTCTGTTCGATCTCCGGTTGTCGCACCTGCACCATTTTAAAAGCTAGTGAGCCTAAAGGCTCAGCAAGTAAAACCTGAATATTAACAATTTCATTTAACGCAGGCAGACAACTGTACATACATAAACATTTCATAAACAATTCGTTCGTAATCTTAGAGACAGGGGATAATTGTCACGCCCCGAGACCGGGCCTGGACGTGAACACCGGCGATGTTTAATAATTATTCATTACAAAACATCAAGCCTCATAGCGCATCTCAAAACCAGTCTATTACATAATCAAAATGATCGTCTTTACAACTGAAAATCGGAGAAATTGAATAATAGAGTGCGGAAGCAAAAATTACATTAGCAAAGAAAAGCAGAGTCTTCACCAGCCCCAAAACAGATCTTGTTTCTCTTCTTCAACTTGTTCTTCATTCTTATCTGGGTGGAGAAGTAAGGGGTGAGTGTTTGGGGAAACACTCAACAAGTGGGGGATACCATTCGAGCATACAAAATATACATATACATATACTGAATAACAGATTTCAGAACAGAGCTTAGACAGAACAGAGCATAAACAGAACAGAGCATAACAGAGCAGAGCATAACATAACATAACAGAGAGCAGATAGCACTGATAATTACTTCGTGTCAATGGTTTACTGATCAGTCCCTAATTTTTACTCCTCTAAGGGGTCGAGGCCATGTGGTTACACCAAGTAACCCAGAGTGCGGAATATTCCGTAGACCCATATTACGACATAAATATCAGTGCAAAACAGAGCTTGAAATGAAACAGAGATCTGGACAGAAAGGTGCTCGAACAGTAGGTTCAAAACTGAATTCTTACATGGATAATATATATAAAATATATCAAACGAATATAATAGCAAAAACCCACTTACTTGCTTACTGCTCAAAACATGAGAAATATGGTGGCAATTCTTGATTCCGTATCTGGTTGCTACTTGAATTGAATCACGAACATAGAGATCTTCGGACGTTGCATACTTATGAAAATCACCGATATTTCATAAGCGTCTTCGGTATACGAAACTCTCGGATTAAGCTCAAGGTTGGTTGTCTTGTTCACAAAAGGAGAAAAAGAAATTGTGAATGAAAGAGATCGGATTTGTAAGCCATTTGAATCCATATCGGGACGGTGAATCGAAGCTATAGTTTTGTCGTATATAATCGGTACAGCATAATTGAAAATGTATTTCGATAAAATATAACCTTTGGATCAAGATGAAATTTGAACAGAATATGTGAAACATGACGAAATAACTTTTGAACGGTCAAGATCGTTTTTAGAGAAAATTTGAAGCCGTTTCTAAGTGATGGACAAGAGCTGCAGATTTCTCGTATGGAATCTGTACAGACTTATGGAAAAGTGGTTTAACAAAAATCTAGCCGTTGGATCGAAATAAAATTTGGACACCATATTCAGGACATACCGAAGTAACAGCTGAACGGTGGAGATCGGATTCTAAGAAACGGACCAGTGGAAATAGGTTCCGGACAGTAGGCCTTCAGATTGTTGCTGGAATGCTCAAAACTTCAACCTCTTGTTTTTGAAATGGGACAGCCTCTTGCACGATTTTTGACAGGATTCTTGATGTTTGTAGAGTGCCTTTCTTCATATTTGAGGGGTGTATATATAGGAGAAGTTGGGGAGATTTTAAGGGTCACCTCTTTATGGCCATTAAACACCATTCTTTATGGTCATAATTAGGTATTGAATTAGGTGGTTTAATTGGCTTTTAATCCTCCTAAATCGACAGTTATAACTGTGAAATCTGACCTATAAGCGTGTAGCAACTGCTGGAATTCGTGAGCCAAATCTGGATTTTCGTCGCCAAAAGCTGAATTTTCGTTGGTCAAAGCTGAGTTGACCGTTGAGTTGACTGCTGAGTTGACTGCTGATTTGGCTGCTGAGTTGTCTGCTGACTGAGCAGAAGTTGAGTTGACTGCTGAGTTGTCTGCTGGGTTGACTGCGCAGAAGCTGGTTGACTGTGAGGAATCAGATTTTAGATTAGTGATTAATCGAATTGATTGGGATTAGTCGCGAGGTTTTTGAGAGAAATCTGATCTCCAGTAGAAGCAGATATTTGAATTCAGCAGTAGCGCCTGTTGGTGAAAGCTGTTCAGCAGTTGATGGCGCGAGATTAAAACGCCGTCGTTTCGTGGAACCAGAAGTTGTGCGTTGAATTGGTTACTGAAGCGGAAGGGATGATACGTTGTCGTTTCGATCTTAGAGGTTGCTGCTGGCAGGCGTGGCTTTTAGCGCGAGAGTGATCGAGAGAGCGACACGTGTTGGTCAACATTTTTGAGTGATTGACTGCTGGATCAGCAGATGCGTGAATTTAGAGTGACCAGCTGCTGGTTTGAGAAAACCACTCGTAGAAGTGGAGCGACATCGTTTCGTTAAGTTGAAACGCTGCGTTTTGAGTGTTGCGTATGGAACCAGCAGCGAGGGGTTGTTGTGAGTAATGCGTTGCGACTGGAGAACCAGCAGGTGGTAGCGATGCTGACGTAACCTTTACGATGTCGTTTGGATTAGTTAACGCGTCGTCGTTTTGATTGATTTGGCGTGACCAGACATTGGTATTTGCTTGAAAAGATCTGGTACCAGCTTTTGGTTGTTAGCAAGCGATAGATGTACCAACTGGTGGAGCGCAATGATGTCGTTTAAGTTAGTTGGAACGGTGTCATTTTGAGATGTCTTCTCGTGAATGCTTCGACTGGTTGTTGCTGCTGGTTTTAGCGAAAGAAAGAGAAGGCACCTGCTGGGAGATTGTTTACTGTTCATGTCGGCTAGATTGGTGATCAGCAGACGAAGGAATTGAGATATATATAAATAGAGGTGTTGATCGACACTTAGAAGTATTGAGAACCAGATATTCCTTATCTCTTTTCCAACCCTCGTCACGCTACTGTTCACCCGAGACATTTCTTTATTAGATTTTCGTCGTTCTCCGCCGATGATTTGAGTGTTTTCGGTGGCGCTGAGTTCCCTGTGAGTTTCTCTTTCGATTGTTACTCATTTGAAGCTGCAGAACGATATTGGGAAAGAATTCGAAGCTGCTGGTTGTTGGTTGTGAGGTTGCCGTGCCCCTGTTCGAATTTAGTTGAATAGCATTTTGAAATTTCGGGTTATTTCATCCTCCCCACCTTAATAGAAGTTTCGTCCTCGAAACTTGAGTCCTCATATTATCTCCCGACGGATGTGGTTAACTGTGATCTCCAGCTCTTCTTTGATGGTATCCGGTTCGCATATAGAGTTGGTTTAGGATGACGAATCACTCGAGTTTGGTTGTTAAATGTTATCTGCTTCATATGAATGGTGGTTGTATAATGGGTACGGGAAGCAGAATGAATCATCTTATGAAATAAGTGATGATGAAATGACAATCGGGGATTTCTAGATCATTTCATGGACGTAAGCTGTAAGGATTTGTTGACCCGAAGAAAAAGATTATGATCGAGCCAGTGAATGAAAAATCAACCTGGTAAGGGGTTTCTTGTGGATAACTAACTCAAACAAATCAAAGAAGTCTAGCTGGTGAACTAAAAGTTTATCTGAATGCCAATAAAGAGACGTGAAGTCTGAAGAAGACAGAAGAAGTCTGAACAGGGAAGTCTGAACGTGAAGTCTGGTAGAAATCTGGATTTCTAAAAAGTGAAGTCTGGAGAAATCTGATCAAGAGATGTGATAACAAGATTGAAGAGAAGTCTGAAGAAGTCTGTCAGTAGTAAAGTAAAGAAGCCTTCAGAAGAAGTCTGAATGTGAAAGCAAATCAGAGAAAAACTGTAGTGCATCAAGAATCCGATTGAAGTTTATATGCAATCAGATGTCAACAGAAGGTGAAGCGAAGAAGTTGAATCAAAGAGTTAAGGAGAAATCTAATCAGAGTATAGCGTACAGAGAAGAGAAGAAGGGAAGTTGTACAGTAGAAATCTGATAAACAGGAGAAGTCTGATTGGAGTGAATATAAGAGGAATCTGGATTCATATGCGAAGAGAAGGTAAAATCAGACGTCGATGCGAAGAATAGAAGTAAAACAAAAGTAATTCAGATGTTGAACAGAAGATGTTGTCCAGACGTTGCAGAAGACGTTGAATAAGTTGTTGCGCTAAAATGAAAATGAATCAGATGTTGCGCAAAGACAAAGATGAATCAGTTGTTGCGCAAAGAGAAGAGTATTTCAGCAGTAGGTAAGAAACAGGCAAAAGCTGATATCAGACGTGAAGAACAGAGGCAAAGTGAAGTTGCGCTTCAGCAGAAGCAAAGCAGTTGGAGTTTTCAGTTGTAGACGCAAGAAGATGTTCAAAATATTCAGTCAGTTGTTGGGGGCAGTCAGTAGTTGAGACAGCAGAAGCAGAAGCAAAGATCGAAGATGCGACCAGAAGCTAAATAGATAAACAAAGAGATTTCAGTAATTGAACAGCTGAAACAGAAGATGTGAGCGAACGGTTGACTGTTGATATCAGTAGTTGGACAAAAGATGATAACAGAAACGGATATCAGTCGTTGATCACACATGAAGATAGGCAAAAGCTGATATCAGATGTTGCTTAGTTGGAATGACGAAGAGAAGATGATATCAGAGGGCACAAGGAAGCGAACATCTTTCAACGGGAAGAAATTTGTGTCCAACGGACTTATTTGAATCAGAGGCTTTATATACGAGAAGATTTGAAGAAGTAGATTGATCGATGAAGAATCTCCGAATAATTGAAAATTTTCCGGAAGCAAAAGATCCCTAAAAAAAAATCGAATGACGCCAAAAATTTTCAGATGGAACTGAACTTTTCGATTTAAATGAGAAAAATCGAATGAAATGAACTTTGCGAATAAATAGGAGAGTTTTGGAAGAAATTGAAATTTCAAAAAAAACATGAACGTTGGAATGAAGTTGAGATTTCCATAGAAAAATCACTTCAGGAAGAAATTTAACTTTCTGAATAAAATTGATCTTTGTGTAAGACTTATTTCTTCGGATGAAATCAGAACTCTTTCTGCTAGAACTTTCCATCCGTATTATGAACCTGGTTAGCTCTGATACCACTAAAATGTCATGCCCCGAGACCGGGCCTGGACGTGAACATCGGCGATGTTTAATAATTATTCATTACAAAACATCAAGCCTCATAGCACAGCTCAAAACCAGTCTATTACATAATCAAAATGATCGTCTTTACAACTGAAAATCGAAGAAATTGAATAATAGAGTGCGGAAGCAAAAATTACATTAGCAAAGAAAAGCAGAGTCTTCACCAGCCCCAAAACAGATCTTGTTTCTCTTCTTCAACTTGTTCGTCATTCTTATCTGGGTGGAGAAGTAAGGGGTGAGTGTTTGGGGAAACACTCAACAAGTGGGGGATACCATTCGAGCATACAAAATATACATATACATATACTGAATAACAGATTTCAGTACAGAGCTTAGACAGAACAGAGCATAAACAGAACAGAGCATAACAGAGCAGAGCATAACATAACAGAGAGCAGATAGCACTGATAATTACTTCATGTCAATGGTTTACTGATCAGTCCCTAATTTTTACTCCTCTAAGGGGTCGAGGCCATGTGGTTACACCAAGTAACCCAGAGTGCGGAATATTCCGTAGACCCATATTACGACATAAATATCAGTACAAAACAGAGCTTGAAATGAAACAGAGATCTGGACAGAAAGGTGCTCGAACAGTAGGTTCAAAACTGAATTCTTACATGGATAATATATATAAAATATATCAAACGAATATAATAGCAAAAAATGAAACAGAGATCTGGACAGAAAGGTGCTCGAACAGTAGGTTCAAAACTGAATTCTTACATGGATAATATATATAAAATATATCAAACGAATATAATAGCAAAAACCCACTTACTTGCTTACTACTCAAAACATGAGAAATATGGTGGCAATGCTTGATTCCGTATCTGGTTGCTACTTGAATTGGATCACGAACATAGAGATCTTCGGACGTTGCATACTTATGAAAATCACCGATATTTCATAAACGTCTTCGGTATACGAAACTCTCGGATTAAGCTCAAGGTTGGTTGGCTTGTTCACAAAAGGAGAAAAAGAAATTGTGAACGAAAGAGATCGGATTTGTATGCCATTTGAATCCATATCGGGACGGTGAATCGAAGCTATAGTTTTGTCGTATATAATCGGTACAGCAGAATTGAAAAGGTATTTCGATAAAATATAACCTTTGGATCAAGATGAAATTTGAACAGAATATGTGAAACATGAAGAAATAACTTTTGAACGGTCAAGATCGTTTTTAGAGAAAATTTGAAGCCGTTTCTAAGTGATGGACAAGAGCTGCAGATTTCTCGTATGGAATCTGTACAGACTTATGGAAAAGTGGTTTAACAAATATCTAGACGTTGGATCAAAATGAAATTTGGACACCATATTTAGGACATAACGAAGTAAGATCTGAACGGTGGAGATCAGATTCTAAGAAACGGAGCAGTGGAAATAGGTTCCGGACAGTAGTCCTTCAGATTGTTGCTGGAATGCTCAATTCTTCAACCTCTTGTTTTTGAAATGGGACAGCCTCTTGCACGATTTTTGATAGGATTCTTGATGTTTGTAGAGTGCCTTTCTTCATCTTTGAGGGGTGTATATATAGGAGAAGTTGGGGAGATTTTAAGGGTCACCTCTTTATGGCCATTAAACACCATTCTTTATGGTCATAATTAGGTATTGAATTAGGTGGTTTAATTGGATTTTAATCCTCCTAAATCGACAGTTATAACTGTGAAATCTGACCTATAAGCGTGTAGCAACTGCTGGAATTCATGAGCCAAATATGGATTTTCGTCGCCAAAAGCTGAATTTTCGTTGGTCAAAGCTGAGTTGACAGCTGAGTTGACTGCTGAGTTGACTGCTGAGTTGGCTGCTGAGTTGGCTGCTGAGTTGTCTGCTGACTGAGCAGAAGCTGAGTTGACTGCTGAGTTGTCTGCTGGGTTGACTGCGCAGAAGCTGGTTGACTGTGAGGAATCAGATTTTAGATTAGTGATTAATCGAATTGATTGGGATTAGTCGCGAGGTTTTTGAGAGAAATCTGATCTCCAGTAGAAGCAGATATTTGAATTCAGCAGTAGCGCCTGTTGGTGAAAGCTGATCAGCAGTTGATGGCGCGAGAGTAAAACGCCGTCGTTTCGTGGAACCAGCAGTTGCGCGTTGAATTGGTTACTGAAGCGGAATGGATGATACGTTGTCGTTTCGATCTTAGAGGTTGCTGCTGGCAGGCGTGGCTTTTAGCACGAGAGTGATTGAGAGAGCGACACGTGTTGGTCAATATTTTTGAGTGATTGACCGCTGGATCAGCAGATGCGTGAATTTAGAGTGACCAGCTGCTGGTTTTGGAAAACCAGTCGTAGAAGTGGAGCGACGTCGTTTCGTTAAGTTGAAACGCTGCGTTTTGAGTGTTGCGTATGGAACCAGCAGCGAGGGGTTGTTGTGAGTAATGCGTTGCGACTGGAGAACCAACAGGTGGTAGCGATGCTGACGTAACCTTTACGATTTCGTTTGGATTAGTTAACGCGTCGCCGTTTTGATTGATTTGGCGTGACCAGACGTTGGTATTTGCTTGAAGAGATCTGGTACCAGCTTTTGGTTGTGTAGCAAGCGATAGATGTACCAGCTGGTGGAGCGCAACGATGTCGTTTAAGTTAGTTGGAACGGGCAGCGAGGGGTTGTTGTGAGTAATGCGTTGCGACTGGAGAACCAACAGGTGGTAGCGATGCTGACGTAACCTTTACGATTTCGTTTGGATTAGTTAACGCGTCGCCGTTTTGATTGATTTGGCGTGACCAGACGTTGGTATTTGCTTGAAGAGATCTGGTACCAGCTTTTGGTTGTGTAGCAAGCGATAGATGTACCAGCTGGTGGAGCGCAACGATGTCGTTTAAGTTAGTTGGAACGGTGTCATTTTGAGATGTCTTCTCGTGAATTCTTCGACTGGTTGTTGCTGCTGGTTTTAGCGAAAGAAAGAGAAGGCACCTGCTGGGAGATTGTTTACTGTTCATGTCGGTTGGATTGGTGATCAGCAGACGAAGGAATTGAGATATATATAAATAGAGGTGTTGATCGACACTTAGAAGTATTGAGAACCAGATATTCCTTATCTCTTTTCCAACCCTCGTCGAGCTACTGTTCACCCGAGACATTTATTTATTAGATTTTCGTCGTTCTCAGCCGATGATTTGAGTGTTTTCGGTGGCGCTGAGTTCCCTGTGAGTTTCTCTTTCGATTGTTGAAGCTGCAGAACGATCTTGGGAAAGAATTCGAAGCTGCTGGTTGTTGGTTGTGAGGTTGCCGTGCCCTTGTTCAAATTTAGTTGAATAGCATTTTGAAATTTCGGGTTATTTCAATAATAGCCCAGCTCTAACATCAATTCCTTTTTCTTTAGACTATGGCATATAAGCTCCTCATGGTCCGTGTTGTACTTTGATCAAAATGACTCCCGATATCAGTTTTAGCATATAGCTCATTATGAAAGGGCAGTCGACATCTAGACAACTGCTCACCCTTCTCCTTGGTGACCGTCAACTATCTATGCCATAATCTTAAAATAAACTTTGTTCCATTAACATCCTTTCGTAAAACATTCCTTGAAATTTCTGTATATCATCGGGTTCCATCATTTTAAACGTTTGCTTCCCAATTTAAAACTTTACTGAGTATCGAATTAGAACCTTGAAATCGTAACAATGGAGAGAAACCAGTCGCAAGAAAATGGAACAACACTTATGAAACAAAACAGATCTCTGTTGTTCGCAAATATCGCTAAAATGAACCAGCTGGAATAAATAGAAACCAGCTGCAAGATCTTTTACTAAGACAATCGTATTTAAATGAAAAACGCAACTGCTGAATTCTAACAAAGGAATGCAGCTGCTGAATTCTAACAAAGGAATGCAGCTGCTGAATTCTAACAAAGGAATGCAGCTGCTGAATTCTAACAAAGGAATGCAGCTGCTGAATTCTAACAAAGGAATGCAGCTGCTGAATTCTAACAAAGGAATGCAGCTGCTGAATTCTAACAAAGGAATGCAGCTGCTGAATTAGTTCAATAGGAATGCACCTGCTGATGTACAGTGCTTCTGCTGATTTTATGAAAACAACGCAACTGCTGAATTCTAACAAAGGAATGCAGCTGCTGGTTTTACGATAACAATGCAGCTGCTGATTTTCAACAAAGAAGTGAAACTGCTGAATTTTCAATGAAGAAGTGAAACTGCTGATTTTAACAAGGAAAGATGCACCTGCTGATGAACAGTGCATCTGGTTGTCATCGTTTCAGCTGGTTCACTATGCTCCAGGTGGTTCAACTTGGCCTCCGCCTGATTACGAAAAACTGATTCAACTTTGGACGTCTCCATTGCTAATCCAGCTGCCGTCTAAATGAATGCACCAAACCAACTGCTGAACTTAATCTTGTCAAACCATCTGCTGGACAGATTACTACTACTGCTGATCGTCTTCTACGTTCCTAAAACCTGTACACTTAAGTGGAATTGTTAGAAACACGATGGAAAGTTTTGTGTAATTCAAAAATTAATCAGGATCTGTCAAAACAGATCCACCAATCTCTCCCTTTTTGATTTACACAAAACCTTAAATCAACGATGCATGTTCTAACAATTCTCTCCCTTTTTGTGGGAATCAAAAAGAGATCGAAATGCTGGTCTTCCCGATATTTAAAACAAAAACTCTCCCTACACTGTTACAACAGAAACAACGTAACAGCAGGAGTTTTAAATTAGAAAAACAAAACCAACTTTTGGGAAGCACCGTGTGCAAGAGCTATATGGTTTTGAAAACGAAACTGATGCATAGCTCAAATTAACAAAGACAGTGACGCCACTCTCCCTGTCTTTTATAACATGAGCTCAAATCATTTAAAATTAAAATTTTGGCACCAGATGAAATCCGCATAACAACACATTTCAAAACAAATCAGAGCACTTAGAACATTGTTTCAAATAGCAAGTGCTACTGAGTTACTTATGTATGCAGAACCAGTAAACAGAGAACAGCTCAGATTTTCATACTTCTATTTCGCCCCATGTGCTTGTCACCGAGCCTCGCTCCAATGATCTTACAGCACAACGAAAATAGAAGCTTGGCATCCGCACGGGACTCGTGCATCCCGTGATAGTTCATCAATAGAAAACCGGTTCTATATTAAAACAGATTAACTGGCCTTTATAAACAAGCTTCTCAAAACAGTTAAAACATTAAAAACATAGCACATGTGTTTTAAAAATAGTACTCGTTCAAGAACAACCTGCTCTGATACCAATTGTTGGTCCCTGTTTTTCGATAGGAAACTGAGCAGGCGCTGGTTAAATGAGGTTTAAAAATTTTGCGCGCTGCTATGGAGCTGCAATAGCTCAATGTTCTTGAACATCTAAAATAAACACAAGAGCACCGGAGACAGATCTGGTATGATTTAAAAATCATGCGGAAAATACCAGAACTGAATCCTATATTTTAAAACAACTCAAATAGATTTATGTATAACATAAATCTGTTCTACTGTGCAAGTGTGCTAACTGTATGCGTGAGTGCTGAAATATAAGCAAGTGCTGAATTCTGTTTATGCGTATGAAATAATGGTGCGTGCTGAATGCTAATGTAAATATGAGTGCTGAAAGCTTAAAGAAGAATACGATACACAGCAGATTTGTTTCTGGAAGTTCGGACCTCAATGTCCTACATCTCCCCTTCTTCCACCTCGGAAGGATCCACTAGAAGATTTGATCTTACAACTCGTGTACAGACCCAATC
>KV008753.1:342438-384659 GCA_001598015.1 Dorcoceras hygrometricum
CTGCAGTGTTCAAATCTCTATCTCAGGAAGCACGTCAGGAGAATCGCACTTTGGATGATGTCCAGACAATTCGCTTCAACGAATTTCGCAAAACTGTCCTAGCTCAGAATGATTCTATTTTTCAAGGACTAGCGGATGTTCGACACGAAGTGGAAGCCGTTAATGCCAAAGTGGACATCATGGCCTCTCGCTTGAATTCTATTCAAAAGGATGCTGAGGCCACCAAGGAAGCCCTTTCCCATCAACTTCTCGAATTACAGAATTCAGCACAGGAAAATCATAATGTTATTCATTCCCAGCTAAGTGAGCTTGTTGATTATATTCAAAGGGGCAGTGCTGACAAAAAGGGGGAAAGAGGCAGCCGATGACCTCAACAGCCTGCTGCTACTCAAATTACAGGCAGTGCTGTGACTCCATCTTTTGAGCAAAGAGTTCAAATGACTCAGCGGCGAATTGTTCAAACAGTACTAGATGCTGATGATGCCAACAGAGAAAGTCAAGAAGCAGCAGAGAGAGACAGGGAACGAAGAAAGGAAAGAGGCAAAGTTTTGAAGAGAAGGAGGAAAGATTAAATTTTCCTTTCTGCTGATAATTTTTGTACACATCCTATGTACAATTTTTGTTGGTTAATGAAAATTGTTTTCCAGCAGATTGTGTGCAATTTACTTTTGCATATTTTGTTTGTCTCGGCTGCTGAAGGTTTTGTCATCACCAAAAAGGGGGAAATTGTTAGAACAATATTTATTAAGTTTTGGTGATAACAAAAAGACAAATTGGATTGATCGATCAGTTGTCGCATTCAACAAGTGCTATTTTAACAGTTGGAGTTTTCATGAAGAGATCAACAGTTGATTAGTTGGAGGAGTGCTAAACGACGGCGTCTTGATAAGGTGGAACGACGTCGTTGGTATGCACAGTTACAGTTCAGCAGATACCTTCTTGAAGAGCTACAGCAGTTATTCGTGAAGATTCAGCAGATGGTATTCGATTTGAGTTCTATCGTTTTTTGCTAAGGATTGATAAACGACGGCGTTTAGATAAGTTGGAACGACGTCGTGGAAGTGCACAGTATCGTTTCAGCAGTTGAAGATTTCAGCAGATACTTTCTTAGAAGAGTTCAGCAGTTGGTTAAGTCTATTTGTTGAAGAAAGCTATACGACAACGTTTGATTAAGTTGGAACGACAGCGTTTGGATTGATTCAGCAGAAGTGTTCCTTAGACAAACCAGCAGATGCTCTACTTGGTGTTAACCAGCAGATATATTTCGAAGATAGCAAAACGGCGTCACTTGAATAAGTTGACACGACATCGTTTTTGCGAAAGGAATCAGCAGATGGAAAAACGCGTTTGTATATCAGCAGATGGATTCTTCCAAGCGTTTTTCCAGTCGAAGTTCATGACAACGATGATGGATGTAAGTGCTGATTTCCAAACTTATTTCAGGCGCAAGCTCTAAGTATTTGAAATACGATCGTATGTTTTCAAGGAAAGGATTTATTGGATCGTACAGTTGCCTGGAATGAAGGGAACAAGTTAGGTACTATTTTGGGTGAATAGTACAGTGTACAGTGACCGTTTCTCTATGCTTGCACAAAAATGGAAAGAAGACAAATTGGCTCTGTGGATGAGCGTTTGACCTTGCAGTGGAGCAGAAATTACGGTGTACTATTTTGGCAGTTATGCTTGCACAAAAATGGAAAGAAGACAAATTGGCTCTGTGGATGAGCGTTTGACCTTGCAGTGGAGCATAGATTACGGTGTACTATTTTGGCAGTAATTCAAACGGGATTTATTTCCTTTGGAGAGTTAATGTTACCGTTGCAATCGAAGACTATAAATTTCAGCAGCGGTGATTGAAGAACCAACTTCGCTTATTATCTTTGCTGTAACGCTGCCAAAATATAAACAGAGCTTTCTCTTCGTTGATATTTCAAAAAGCTCAAGACTCGAAGAACATTTCGTTTTGATCTTCTTTAGATAAACATTCGAGTCAATCTTCTGGTTATTCATTTTGTTGATACCAGAAGATATTTACAGTCTCTAGCTTCGTGTTCTCATTGATATATTTGATAGAGTCTGTAAATGAACTGTCTTTTAAGAAGTTCGTAAAACGTTCAAAACACTGTAAACCAGCAGCGAAGTCTGCGTCAAGTTGTGTTGTAAAGCGCTAGGAGTTCTCGTAGCTGCGGGTTACGGGAGCGGGTGTTTGTAGAAAGGCTACACACATCAAAGTCTTTTAGTGCTACCTTCCGAGGAGGAATAAGGGGAGACGTAGGATATTTATATCCGAACTTCCAGAAACAAACTCTCGACTCAATCTCTTATTTACGCATTTATTTTGTGTTGCGCTTAGTTCACTGTTCACAAACCAATCGGCCTATTTCCGCACATATTTTGTTGGCTGAGAAGTTTGCTTATAACTGAGAACCAAACATTTTAAAAGAACTTTGAAATAGAAAAATCGAAGGAGTTCATTCAACCCCCCTTCTGAACTCCTATTTGCTTATTGATCCTATTTCCGGGACCATCACAGAATAGTACAAATCTTGTTCCCTTGAATTGAGGCAATTTGCACGACTTAATCTCAGCCATTGATTCTTTCCATCTTGAGCGTTGAATGCTTGCAACGGCTGATTGTTCTCCAACAAGTTGTTCAACAGCTGTTCGCTCAGCTGTTGTCTTTTCTTTGTCACAACACTTCGCGCAACAGCTGGTTCACCTTCATTGCAATAGTTGGGAAGAGGTGCTCTCGACTGGTTGTCCAGACGCTGGTCTTAAAACCGGGTGAGATGATGTGCTTGCGTCTGGTTGTCCAGCTGGTGGTAACGATATGCTTGCAGCTGGTTGTCCAGTCGTTGGTCGTGAAAAGCTTGCGACTGGATTTCCCAACGACTGGTTAGATCAAACGATGTCGTATCAACTTATTCAAACGACATCGTTTTCTATGCATCCTCGACTGATTGAATATAACGCAGTTGCTCTTGACTGGATGTACAAGCTACCTGCTGGTTGTTCTTAGAAGAAGTACCTGCTGGTTCTTAGCGCAAAACCATCTGCTGAATCTTACGAAGGCAAAACGCTGTCGTATCAACTTATGTAAACGACATTGTTTTGCTATCGCCAACTTCAAACACCAACTGCTGGATCTTTTGACTTTGCGTTTCTGCTGAATCCATTCCACTGTAGCCATCTGCTGGTTTCCTCGATAAGTCCAAGACGTCGTCGTTTCTCTTTAATCAAGCGCTGTCGTTTTGTCTGAACATACACTGTCGTTTTGCGTTCTTTGTCAAAACACGCTAACTCTTTAAATCTCAGCGTCTGCTAATTTCCCTTAGAACTTCACCTGCTGAACTCTAACCATCTGCTGATTATGATGACATCACCGATGACGTCATCATCGCCAAACCATCTGCTGATTCTTTAGCACGACGTCGCTTTCTTCACTTTTACGTTTGCTGTTGTCAGCTTCTTGTTCAACATTGCTCATCAACAGCTTCTTGAATAGCGACTGTCAACAGATTCGTCAACAGTAATTAGAATCGCGACTGCTAACAGATTCGTCAACAGTAATATGAATCGCGACTGCTAACAGATTCGTCAACAGTAATATGAATCGCGACTGCTAACAGATTCGTCAACAGTAACTTGCGTCTGGAATCTTCTTCTATCTATTTCTCCAGCAGACTACTCAATTCCTGTTCCAGCTGGTTCATCTTTTCTCTTTAGCGCTTGCAGCTGGTTGTCATCGTTCCAGCTGGTTCACTATGCTCCAGGTGGTTCAACTTGGCCTCCGCCTGATTACGAACAACTGATTCAACTTTGGACGTCTCCATTGCTAATCTAGCTGCCGTCTAAATGAATGCACCAAACCAACTGCTGAACTTAATCTTGTCAAACCATCTGCTGGACAGATTACTGCTACTGCTGATCGTCTTCTACATTCCTAAAACTTGTACACTTAAGTGGAATTGTTAGAAACACGATGGCAGGTTTTGTGTAATTCAAAAATTAATCAGGATCTGTCAAAACAGATCCATCAATCTCTCTCTTTTTGATTTACACAAAACCTTAAATCAACGATGCATGTTCTAACAATTCTCTCCCTTTTTTTGGGAATCAAAAAGAGATCGAAATGCTGGTCTTCCCGATATTTAAAACAAAAACTCTCCCTACACTGTTACAACAGAAACAACGTAACAGCAGGAGTTTTAAATTAGAAAAACAAAACCAGATTTTGGGAAGCACCGTATGCAAGAGCTATATGGTTTTGAAAACGAAACTGATGCATAGATCAAATTAACAAAGACAGTGACGCCACTCTCCCTGTCTTTTATAACATGAGCTCAAATCATTTAAAATTAAAATTTTGGCACCAGCTGAAATCCGCATAACAACACATTTCAAAACAAATCAGAGCACTTAGAACATTGTTTCAAATAGCAAGTGCTACTGAGTTACTTATGTATGCAGAACCAGTAAACAGAGAACAACTCAGATTTTCATACTTCTATTTCGCCCCATGTGCTTGTCACCGAGCCTCGCTCCAATGATCTTACAGCGCAACGAAAATAGAAGCTTGGCATCCGCACGGGACTCGTGCATCCCGTGACAGTTCATCAATAGAAAACCGGTTCTATATTAAAACAGATTAACTGGCCTTTATAAACAAGATTCTCAAAACAGTTAAAACATTAAAAACATAGCACATGTGTTTTAAAAATAGTGCTCGTTCAAGAACAACCTTCTCTGATACCAATTGTTGGTCCCTTTTTTTCGATAGGAAACTGAGCAGGCGCTGGTTAAATGAGGTTTAAAAATTTTGCGCGCTGCTATGGAGCTGCAATAGCTCAATGTTCTTGAACATCTAAAATAAACACAAGAGCACCGGAGACAGATCTGGTATGATTTAAAAATCATGCGGAAAACACCAGAACTGAATCCTATATTTTAAAACAACTCAAACAGATTTATGTATAACATAAATCTGTTCTACTGTGCAAGTGTGCTAACTGTATGCGTGAGTGCTGAAATATAAGCAAGTGCTGAATTCTGTTTATGCGTATGAAATAATGGTGCGTGCTGAATGCTAATGTAAATATGAGTGCTGAAAGCTTAAAGAAGAATACGATACACAGCAGATTTGTTTCTGGAAGTTCGGACCTCAATGTCCTACATCTCCCATTCTTCCACCTCGGAAGGATCCACTAGAAGATTTGATCTTACAACTCGTGTACAGACCAGATCCCACAACCAGCAGCTGTGAGAACTCCTAAACTCCACAAATGCACACCAGCCGCAACTGTGTGACTAACTATATACACATGAGTTTTACGTCATCGTGCTTGGATGGGACCTGTTGTAAAAATGGTTTTGAGATTCATTCACCAATGGGTGTGAATGAATCTCTGTGTGTGAGAATTACAGTGTACGCACAACTCTCAAAATATACATCTCACACACTAGGGAAATGCTCCTAAACGAGCTAATACAGATTCAGCAGTCGACACAATAAGCTCCTCTCAAGAATGATTGTCGACTGCTTCATCTTCCTGTGTTCTTCCCTTCCGTTGTTGTCTCCTTTTGATTTTCTCTTTTCTGTGCAACAAGAAATTCGACTTTTCACACTCGTCTACCTTATTCCTTCAAATCTTCTCGTATAAATACCATCTGTTCGAATATGGCCGTTAGACAGTGAATTCAAATCTCTTCTGCGCTTGTCAAGGCCAAATTGTCGTCTTTCCAAATCCGTGCAATGCTCCTCTGTAAATTGTACTATTTCCCAGAATAGTACAAATCTTGTTCCCTTAACTTGAGGCAATTTGCACGACTCTATTTCAGCCATTGATTCTTTCCATCTTGAGCGTTGATTGCGTATACCATCTGTTCGAATATGGCCGTTAGACAGTGAATTCAAATCTGTTCTGCGCTTGTCAAGGTAAAATTGTCGTCTTTCCAAATACGTGCAAGGCTCCTCTGTAAATTGTACTATTTCCCAGAATAGTACAAATCTTGTTCCATTGAATTGAGGCAATTTGCACGACTTAATCTGTGATGCCAGAACGGGTAATACTATCTCTGCTGGGGATAGGTCCGGCGGTAGGGGAAGGGTAAGACTGATCTCTAAGGGAATTGAGACAGGACAGCACATCCTCGACTGATTGAATATAACACTGTTGCTCTTGACTGGATGTACAAGCTACCTTCTGGTTGTTCTTAGAAGAAGTACCTGCTGGTTCTTAGCGCAAAACCATCTGCTGAATCTTACGAAGGCAAAACGCTGTCGTATCAACTTATGTAAATTCAAACGACATCGTTTGCTATGCATCCTCTACTGGTTGATTATATCACTGTAGCTCTCGTCTGGATGTACTGTAGCTGTCTGTTGGTTGTTGCCATCGCATAAGCTATCTGCTGAATCTTACGAAGGCAAAACGCTGTCGTATCAACTTATGTAAACGACATTGTTTTGCTATCGCCAACTTCAAACACCAACTGCTGGATCTTTTGACTTTGCGTTTCTGCTGAATACATTCCACTATAGCCATCTGCTGGTTTCCTCGATAAGTCCAAGACGTCGTCGTTTCTATTTAATCAAGCGCTGTCGTTTTGTCTGAACATACGCTGTCGTTTTGAGTTCTTTGACAAAACACGCTAACTCTTTAAATATCAGCGTCTGCTAATTTCCCTTAGAACTTCACCTGCTGAACTCTAACCATCTGCTGATTATGATGACATCACCGATGACGTCATCATCGCCAAACCATCTGCTGATTCTTTAGCACGACGTCGCTTTCTTCACTTTTACGTTTGCTGTTGTCAGCTTCTTGTTCAACATTGCTCATCAGCTGTCAACAACTTCTTGAATAGCGACTGTCAACAGATTCGTCAACAGTAATTAGAATCGCGACTGCTAACAGATTCGTCAACAGTAATATGAATCGCGACTGCTAACAGATTCGTCAACAGTAATATGAATCGCGACTGCTAACAGATTCGTCAACAGTAACTTGTGACTGGAATCTTCTTCTATCTATTTCTCCAGCAGACTTCTCAATTCCTGTTCCAGCTGGTTCATATTTTCTCTTTAGCGGTTGCAGCTGGTTGTCATCGTTCCAGCTGGTTCACTATGCTCCAGGTGGTTCAACTTGGCCTCCGCCTGATTACGAACAACTGATTCAACTTTGGACGTCTCCATTGCTAATCTAGCTGCCGTCTAAATGAATGCACCAAACCAACTGCTGAACTTAATCTTGTCAAACCATCTGCTGGACAGATTACTGCTACTACTGATCGTCTTCTACGTTCCTAAAACCTGTACACTTAAGTGGAATTGTTAGAAACATGATGGCAGGTTTTGTGTAATTCAAAACTTAATCAGGATCTGTCAAAACTAGATCCATCAATCTCTCCCTTTTTGATTTACACAAAACCTTAAATCAATGATGCATGTTCTAAAAATTCTCTCCCTTTTTGTGGGAATCAAAAAGAGATCGAACTGCTGGTCTTCCCGATATTTAAAACAAAACTCTCCCTACACTGTTACAACAAAAACAACGTAACAGCAGGAGTTTTAAATTTGAAAAACAAAACCAGCTTTTGGGAAGCACCGTATGCAAGAACTGTATGATTTTGAAAACGAAACTGATGCATAGCTCAAATTAACAAAGACAGTGACGCCACTCTCCCTGTCTTTTATAACATGAGCTCAAATCATTTAAAATTAAAATTTTGGCACCAGCTGAAATCCGCATAACAACACATTTCAAAACAAATCAGAGCACTTAGAACATTGTTTCAAATAGCAAGTGCTACTGAGTTACTTATGTATGCAGAACCAATAAACAGAGAACAGCTCAGATTTTCATACTTCTATTTCGCCCCATGTGCTTGTCACCGAGCCTCGCTCCAATGATCTTACAGCACAACGAAAATAGAAGCTTGGCATTCGCACGGGACCCGCGCATCCCGTGACAGTTCATCAATAGAAAACCGGTTCTATATTAAAACAGATTAACTGGCCTTTATAAACAAGCTTCTCAAAACAGTTAAAACATTAAAAACATAGCACATGTGTTTTAAAAATAGTGCTCGTTCAAGAACAACCTACTCTGATACCAATTGTTGGTCCCTGTTTTTCGATAGGAAACTGAGCAGGTGCTGGTTAAATGAGGTTTAAAAATTTTGCGCGCTGCTATGGAGCTGCAATAGCTCAATGTTCTTGAACATCTAAAATAAACACAAGAGCACCGGAGACAGATCTGGTATGATTTAAAAATCATGCGGAAAATACCAGAACTGAATCCTATATTTTAAAACAACTCAAACAGATTTATGTATAACATAAATCTGTTTTACTGTGCAAGTGTGCTAACTGTATGCGTGAGTGCTGAAATATAAGCAAGTGCTGAATTCTGTTTATGCATATGAAATAATGGTGCGTGCTGAATGCTAATGTAAATATGAGTGCTGAAAGCTTAAAGAAGAATACGATACACAGCAGATTTGTTTCTGAAAGTTCGGACCTCAATGTCCTACATCTCCCATTCTTCCACCTCGGAAGGATCCACTAGAAGATTTGATCTTATAACTCGTGTACAGACCAGATCCCACAACCAGCAGCTGTGAGAACTCCTAGACTCCACAAATGCACACCAGCCGCAACTGTGTGACTAACTATATACACATGAGTTTTACGTCATCGTGCTTGGACGGGACCTGTTGTAAAAATGGTTTTGAGATTCATTCACCAATGGGTGTGAATGAATCTCTGTGTGTGAGAATTACAGTGTACGCACAACTCTCAAAAGATACATCTCACACACTAGGGAAATGCTCCTAAACGAGCTAATACAGATTCAGCAGTCGACACAATAAGCTCCTCTCAAGAATGATTGTCGACTGCTTCATCTTCCTGTGTTCTTCCCTTTCGTTGTTGTCTCCTTTTGATTTTCTCTTTTCTGTGCAACAACAACTTCGACTTTTCACACTCGTCTACCTTCTTCCTTCAAATATTCTCGTATAAATACCCTCTGTTCGAATATGGCCGTTAGACAGTGAATTCAAATCTGTTCTGCGCTTGTCAAGGCCAAATTGTCGTCTTTCCAAATACGTGCAACGCTCCTCTGTAAATTGTACTATTTCCCAGAATAGTACAAATCTTGTTCCCTTGAATTGAGGCAATTTGCACGACTTAATCTCAGCCATTGATTCTTTCCATCTTGAGCGTTGAATGCTTGCAACGGCTGATTGTTCTCCAACAAGTTGTTCAACAGCTGTTCGCTCAGATGTTGTATTTTCTTTGTCACAACACTTCGCGCAACAGCTGGTTCACCTTCATTGCAATAGCTGGGAAGAGGTGCTCTCGACTGGTTGTCCAGACGCTGGTCTTAAAACCGGGTGAGATGATGTGCTTGTGTCTGGTTGTCCAGCTGGTGGTAACGATATGCTTGCAGCTGGTTGTCCAGTCGTTGGTCGTGAAAAGCTTGCGACTGGATTTCCCAACGACTGGTTAGATCAAACGATGTCGTATCAACTTATTCAAACGACATCGTTTGCTATGCATCCTCGACTGATTGAATATAACGATGTTGCTCTCGACTGGATGTACAAGCTACCTGCTGGTTGTTCTTAGAAGAAGTACATGCTGGTTCTTAGCGCAAAACCATCTGCTGAATCTTACGAAGGCAAAACGCTGTCGTATCAACTTATGTAACGACATCGTTTTGCTATCGCCAACTTCAAACACCAACTGCTGTATCTTTTGACTTTGCGTTTCTGCTGAATCCATTCCACTGTAGCCATCTGCTGGTTTCCTCGATAAGTCCAAGACGTCGTCGTTTCTCTTTAATCAAGCGCTGTCGTTTTGTCTTGAACATACGCTGTCGTTTTGCGTTCTTTGACAAAACACGCTAAATCTTTAAATCTCAGCGTCTGCTAATTTCCCTTAGAACTTAACCTGCTGAACTCTAACCATCTGCTGATTATGATGATGTCACCGATGACGTCATCATCATCAAACCATCTGCTGATTCTTTAGCACGACGTCGCTTTCTTCACTTTTACGTTTGCTGTTGTCAGCTTCTTGTTCAACATTGCTCATCAGCTGTCAACAGCTTCTTGAATAGCGACTGTCAACAGATTCGTCAACAGTAATTAGAATCACGACTGCTAACAGATTCGTCAACAGTAATATGAATCGCGACTGCTAACAGATTCGTCAACAGTAACTTGCGACTGGAATCTTAACAGATTCGTCAACAATACTTATAAACGCGACTGCTAACAGATTCGTCAACAATACTTATAAACGCGACTGCTAACAGATTCGTCAACAATACTTATAAACGCGACTGCTAACAGATTCGTCAACAGTAACTTGCGACTGGAATCTTCTTCTATCTATTTCTCCAGCAGACTTCTCAATTCCTGTTCCAGCTGGTTCATCTTTTCTCTTTAGCGCTTGCAGCTGGTTGTCATCGTTCCAGCTGGTTCACTATGCTCCAGCTGGTTCAACTTGGCCTCCGCCTGATTACGAACAACTGATTCAACTTTGGACGTCTCCATTCATTTCTGCCGACTTTGAGCAGCTTTCATTCTTTCTCTTATTCTTCTAACAGCTGCTGCTGTTTGTTCCACAACATCTGGTCCCAAACCAGCTCTTTCACCAACTTCATCCCAATGAAGTGGTGTTCTACACTTTCTGCCATACAAAGCTTCATATGGAGACATTTGAAGCGAAGCTTGGAAACTGTTATTGTAGGAAAACTCTACCAGTGGCAAATTCGCATCCCAACCTTCTGAAAAATCCACAATACATGATCTGAGCAAATCTTCTAAAATCTGAATCACCCTTTCTGATTGTCCATCAGTCTGGGGGTGAAACGCAATACTAAATGTCAATTTTGTACCCATAGCATTGTGTAGAATTTTCCAAAATGCTGATGTAAACTTAGGATCTCTGTCCGATACAATAGAAACTGGAACACCATGTAGCCTTACTATTTCCTTAACATACAATTCTGCGTACCTGCTCACCTCATATGTTGTTTTAACTGGTAAGAAATGAGCAGACTTAGTGAGTCGATCAATTATAACCCAAATGGAGTTATATCCTTGAACAGTCCTTGGTAATCCAGTCACAAAACGCTATACATTCCCACTTCCATTCTGGAATAGGCAGTGGTTTTTCAACAATCCAGCTGGTCGCTGATGTTCAGCCTTCACCAGCTGACACGTTAAACATTCAGCTACAAATCTAGCAACATCCCTCTTCATTCCTGGCCACCAATACAACTGCTGGAGGTCCTTGTACATTTTCGTACTTCCTGGATGTACTGAATATGGAGCTGTATGAGCTTGTTTCAAAAGTTCAGCTCTTAAATCATCTACTTGGGGTACCCAGATTCTGCCCAAATACCTAACAATACCCAGATGGTCGCGCACGGGAGGCGAGCGCCGCTCGACAACTTGCGTCCATGAGACGCACGCACGCTGGCCATGTATTGCGCATGCTGGTCGACGCTTGGCGAGGAGAGCGGCCGCTGGTCGCGCATCACCGCCGCGCCCGTCGCACGATGCTGCGCCGCGTTTTGCGCGCGTTGGACGCCGCGACTGGTCGCGCTGCGCGCTCGAAGGCTGGCCGACCGCTGCTGCCGCTTGGATGCTGGACGTCACCGATGGTTGCGCAAGCATTGGGCATCGTCGCGCGCTACTTGCCGGCCGCGGTCGAGTCGCGTTGCGCCGCTGCGTGCATGGTGGTGCGCGCGGCCGTGCGTCCTTGCGGCGCTCGTAATTTTCATGGCGGTGCCAGCCGGCCGCCGCTCCGACGATGCTCCGGCGAGTCTCCGGCGATGTCGTGACGGCTGGTCTGATTTTTTCTAGGGTTTGATTCGGGCCGGTCCCGGACAGCCCGTGAAGTTTCGGGCCGGTATGCGATTCCGGGCCCGGTTTTGATCGATTTTGAAATTTTAAGTTTTGGGCCTGAAATTGTTTTAAACCCAATATGATACAATTAAAATTAGTAAAATGTGATTTTAATTATGAAATATGATTTTGAAATAAAATATGATTTTGTTGATTAAAATTTGTTTTTATCGGCAAAATGTGATTTTAATATAAAATACGATTTCGTAATTAGAATATGATTTTACGATAAATAATTTGATTATTTAATTATGCATGTTAATTAGATTAATTACATGATTGGGGTGATCGAGAGCCGTGCCCAATGTGTTAGGTGTATGCAATAGGTTTTATTTGATTTCGGTTTAAATATTTGATTATCATTTAAAGTGGGCCTGTTTGTGGCCCGTTCCCACCCCTTGATAAATGTATCCCTTATTTGTCATAATTAATTTAAATGTAAATTACTAGATTTAGTGGGAGGACATCCGAATACGATGGACAATGACGATCAAGATATTGAAGACCGAAGATCTGTAAAACCGGAAAGCACTGTAATAGGATTGCATTGCATATTGCATTACCCCTAGGATTGGACCCAGGTCCGTGACTGGCAACCACGGACCGCATAGCTCTCGCGATCGATCATCCCAATGTTTATTTATATATTTGATATATAGTTTAAATGAATCCGCATGTTGCATGTTTTAAATTTGATTTAAAATAAATGCATGAGACCAAAGTTTTTCAAAATAAAATCCCTCGTTTTAAATATGATTTAAAACTAATATCAAGACAAATGTTTATTCGATAAACTAAAGGGTATTTAAAATTGTTTAAATTTCCCTACCTTCCATCAACAATGGGTGTACGTCGATGCTACCCGTATACATGGCCCGGCTCATATTATTGAGGGGGTGAAAAATGGTTTTTCAGACTATATTATTCAGTTTCGGAAACTGAATCGATCGGTCCGATCTGATCGGCGATCGGAGTTACGATGAAGTCGCAGCGATGGATATCGTCATTTGGACCCGGGCCCGTTGGGCCGGTCCAAGTCCATCATTAAGTCTATTACATCATAACATTCAGTTTCGGAAACTGAGTCGATCGGTCCGATCTGATCGGCGATCGGAGTTACGATGAAGTCGCAGCGATGGATATCGTCATTTGGACCCGGGCCCGTTGGGCCGGTCCAAGTCCATCATTAAGTCTATTTATTTAGACTTAATGACTTCATTGAACATACAATATTTGAATAACCCTAACCCTAAAACCAGCCGCCTCCCTCCTCTCAACTCATGCCGCCGCCGCCCACGCGCCGCCGCCGCCGTCGACGATCTTCGCCGGAAATTGTTCCGGCCTAGTTTTTCGAGGAGTATTCGTTCGTGCTGATCTCGTCAGTGCTTCTAGTGCAGCCTGACGAAGGAGTCTTGGATCTGGTCGTGGACCGGATTGGCGATAATCTACCGCAATCTACCGAGAAGAGCCGGATTCTTGTAATACCGGTTGGAGCCAGGCACAAGTGCCAGCAAGGTAATCCTCTTAAACCTCTTAAACATCCTATGAATGTCGTAGTTTGTTTATGAATTTTTCGTATTGATCGTCTCCCGGTTTTCATTCTATTGTTCTTCCGCTGCCTCGCCGGGGGGCGGATCCGGATCTCCGACAGGAACATTAGTACTATGGAATTTGTTATGTAATATGATGTAATCCATAGATAGGAGTTGTACTAGACTCTGTACAGTTTGTGATTGTAATCATGAATCCCACTTTTGGACAATGAATAATACAGCTACCTAGTTGATCAACTCTTTCGCATTTGAAAAAAAAAAAAACTTTAACTCCGGATTTCCACTAATTAAACATATTAGTTTAATTAAACGCCCACTAGACAAGATTAGAAGATAATTGTGAGCTGAGAGCCTCACAGACGGTCCCCTTAACGTCCCCAATAATATGAGCCAACGTTAAAGGGAGTTCCAACCGACTCACAACAGGTGTCAATGGCGTGGACAACTTTCCGACATACATAACCCCCTCAATAATATGAGCCGGGCCATGTATGCGGGTAGCATCGGCGTACACCCATTGTTGATGTAAGGTAGGGATAATTTAAACAGATTTAAATTCCCTTAGTTTATCGAATAAACTTTTAATCTTGATATCAGTTTTAAATCGTATTTAAAACGAGGGATTTTATTTTTGAAAAATTTGGTCTCATGCAATTTTAAATCATAATTTAAAACATGCGGATTCAACATATATCGAATATATAAATAAACTTTGGGATGATCGATCGCGAGAGCTATGCGGTCCGTGGTTGCCAATCATGGACCTGGGTCCAGTCCTAGGTGAGATGCAATATGCAATGCAATCCTATTACAATGCTTCCGGTTTTACAGATCTTCGGTCTTCAATATCTTTGATCGTCATCTCCACCGTATTCAAATGTACTTCCACTAAATCTAGTAATTTACATTTAAACTGCCATGACAAGTAAGGGATACAATTTTAAAGGGGTGGGAACGGGCCACAAACAGATCCACTTTAAATGATATCAACCATATATATACAACCGAAATCGCAAAACCTATAGCATACACCTAACACGTTGGGCACGGCTATCGATCATCCAAAACATGCAATCAATCTAATTAATTTGCATAAATTTAAATAATCAAATCAAATTTGATATTTACCCAAAATCATATTTTAACCATAAAATCGCATTTTATAAATAAAATCGCATTTTGTCGACAAAATCATATTTTAATCAACAAAATCATATTTTAATTATAAAATCATATTTCATAATTAAAATCATATTTTGCAATTTTAATTGCATCAAATTGGGCTTAAAACAATTTTGGGCCCAAAATCTCAAAAATTTCAAAATTAATTTTGGTCCGACCAAAATTGGCCCAATATCGAATATTGGCCCGAAAACTTCATGGGCTGCCCGGGACAGGCCCGAACAAAATTCAGAAGACAAAAAAGGTCGCAACCGGCTGTCGGAAAACACCGGGTGGCGGTCGCACGGCGGTGGCCGTCGGTAACGCACAGCGTGCGGCAGCGGCCGCACGCAGGCCGCAACTTGTGCGGCGTCGCGGCGCACAGCCGCGCGCATGCCTCGCCCATCACGACGCATGGCCGTGCGCCAGCACCCGACCACCACGCAACAGATTGCGCGTGGTTGCTGGCCACGTCCGGCCACCATGCACGGCCAGCGCGCGTGACGCTGGTTTCCGTCGCACACGGCGGCCAGTGGCCTGCTTTTCAAAAAAAAAATTTTTTGTTTTCAAAATTTGGAGATCTATGCAATTATGGCACAATTATGTATTGAAGGATCCGAGCCTGTGCTCTGATACCACTGTTGGCGACAATGGAGGATCCGGATCCCGTTTCCCGGGGGCGCAACGGAAGTTTAAAATTGCCCCGAGATACGTTCAATTCATCAATACAATTCAATAATCATACATAGGATGTTTATCGAATCGTTACCTTGCTGGCGTCTAGGCTCCTGGCTCCGACCAGTTTCACGAGGAAACCGGCACTTCAAACGGTAGGCGGCTGTAGATCGTCAATCAGGTCCACGACCGGAAGTACGAATCCTTCGTCAGCCTGCACTAGAAGGATTGAAGAATTCGACACGAACGGAATCTCCTCGTCGCGGTGATCGAAACAAGTCCGATCACGAGGCGGCAGCGCGTGCGGCGGCCGGCGGCGGCGCGTGGCTCTCGGCGGCGGCGTGAGGTTTGTGGAGAGGAGAGGGCGGCGCACAAGTGGAGGCTAGGGTGTGAAGTTGTGTGGTTAAGTGATTAAAACCCTAAATCTATAATTAATAGACTTGTAGTGGGTTTGTACCGGCCCATTGGACTTGGGTCAGGCCCAGGTCCAAGTGAACATCCGGTTCAATTAAATCACTACGGTTTCATCATAACTCCGATCGACGATCAGATCGGACCGATCGACTCAGTTTCCAAAACTGAATGTTATGATGTGAAAAACAATTTTTCAGATCATCTAGCCCAAAATAGCAGTTTAGCCCCTCAACTTTGGGAAATCGCAATTTGACCCCTGTTGACTTTTAGGAAGTCGCACTCCCTAAAATCCTCCTCCTATGCTCAACACATTGAGCTCAGTTTCCGTGCGGGAATCATGAATCCAGTACTTGTGTGACCCTCAATGGTTCAGGGATACAGCTAGCCGTGGTCCCACAACCATTGCGGCTCCGAAATCACAATTTCGGACTTGCCCATCGGATCATGGTAAAGTGCCTAGCAACATCACCCCATGATCCCTAGGTATCACTGATAGTGCCTGCAAGAACCAGTCGGTCATGGTTAGCGTACAGTACGGTCCTTTCAACACATATATCCCGATCAGATCAACGATCATTGGTAAATCAAAAGTCGCTAGATATCCGATAGCTATGCATACATCTTGGAGATCGAATAGTGACATCGCAAGTGTTACTAGGCAAAACCTAAAACACATCCAGTACTCTGGCCAGAGATTTATACACTATTATCCCCTCAGATAGCATAGGATATCCACGCATGAAAGCGAGCGGTGAATCCTCGACAACGAAGCATCGACTCCTACATGCATCGGGACCTCACCCAATCCCGCCGCATAATGACCCCAAGTGAGTCGGCAAACGGGTCAAAGTGAGGCGCCTATCATGTAGAGTCTCAATGACGTTTCGAGTAGTGAAGACTAATCAGTACAACCAAGACCTCGGACTTATCCACTCGACAAATGGTAACCACTTGGAAAGTCCGAACGAGGGTAGTTCGATAGATCACCAGGTCACTTTCCATCTGCATGCTCAGAACATCACAATGTTCCCTACCAATGAAACATGGTACTTCACATCGCAGATGCTAGTCTCAAGCTCGGGCGGCCTTATCGTCATTTTGACGGCACAATCGACAAGGAACGAGTTCAGAATGCACAGTGACTATTAGATGTGTTTCATGATAGCCATCATATCCACTATCACATCTAACATACACTATGATGCATTCTAGGTCTTTATCCAACACAATTGTTAACATTATATATAACATAATGAAAATAAAGAATGCCATAAATGAATGCGTATTTCATAAATAAAGATTGTCATATACAAGAGTCTATAAAACCCACACGCCACAAGTTGGCTAGTTGGGCATCTACTCTAACAAGTTCAAAAGGCATAATGTAGGTTCATAGCACCAGGGACAGCGTCCTCAGTTGATAGGATCAATGTGGTTCGAAAAACAGCTGCAAGTGTTTAGAAGGGGGGTTGAATGAACTCTTGGTATTTTCAAGTTTTTGAAACCTTTTAAAAACAGTTTTACAAGAGCCTCGCTTAACATAAATCCGAGTTACCAGTTTTAAGGTATCTCAGTTTAAATCAAATTTCTCGACTAACAAAAAGTGCGGAAAGAAGTCGATTAATTTGTGAACAGTTAAAGCAATGAGTAAATGCGATAAGTAAGAGTAGAGTCAAGAGTTTGTTTCTGGAAGTTCGGATATAAATATCCTACGTCTCCCCTTCTTCCTTTTCAGGAAGGTTCCACTAGAAGATTTGATGGTTACAGGCCTTCTGCAAACACCCAATCACCGAGCCTCGCTCTAGGTGAACTCCTAGCAACACCAACAACAAAGCAGTCGCAGCTGCTGAATACAAGTGAATAATATTTTTCTCAAACGGCCTTTGTGTAGCACGTTTGTTACAGACTCAATCTAGAATGAAACAATGAATACAAATATATTGAGAATGTAAATCTTCTGGTTTCTAAACGTAGAGACTCGATTCAACAAAGATGAACCAGAAGATGAAATCGAAGATATTTTCTGTGAAAATCAACACTTGTGTTCTTCGAGTTTTTGTGAGCTCTTGAGAGATAGCTTCAATGTGTGATACGCTCACATATAATGAGAACGACGAATGACGAGAATGACAGAGAGCTAAGATTGTGAATGAACGAGAGTTTCAGTCTTCAGTTCAAAATTCAGCTCTATATATAGTCTTCGTCCTCCAACGGTCATTTAATTTGGCTAAGGAAACAAAATCCCTTTTTGAATATCAGCTGATTGTATGACCGTATATTCTGCTCCATCAAATGGTAAATTGCACATCGTCAGAGCCAAATTGTCGTGTTCCATTTTTGTGCAATCACCGTAAAACGTTCTCTGTAAATGTGTACTATGTACCCAAAATAGTACCAACGTTATCTCCTTAATTCCAGGCAATAGTACGATTCAATCTTCACCATTGATTCTTTCCATTTTGAATATGTAATCGCGTTTGAATCGATATGTCGCTTGCGCCTGAATTCTCTTATAGTTAATACAGCTTTTCCTTTCTTGAAGAAGATGAATAGTTCATCGCTGATAGAATCATAAACCAACTTCTGAATTTTAGCGCTAAGCCAAATGCTGTCGTATCAACTAATCCAAACGACGTAGTTTTGTTGTTCATTAAGAAACACGCTAACACTTGAATAGTTGCGCCTGATATAAAATCAACAACTGAATCACCAACGGCTGGATACACTTCTTAAAGAAATACCCAACGTCTGAATATGCTCGCTACTGAAGTAGAATTCAACTGCTGATCTCAAAAACCAACGACTGATTAGATATCCAACGCCTGAAAAGTCCAACGTCTGAAATGTCCTTCTTTTTGTAAATTGAGAATATGACATAACGGCTGGTTCCAACGACTGAATGTTCCAACAATAATCACGACTGAATTAAAAACACTGTAGTCAACTACTGAAAATACTTACTTCTGAAATATATACCCAACTACTGAAATACACTCGCTACTGAAGCGAATATCCAACTGCTGAAATATGTTGACTACTGAAGTGAATATCCAACTGCTGAATTAACATACTTCTGACATAAGTACACAACTGCTGAATGAATACCAAAGTCTAATTGCGTAACCCTTGATCAACATCTGAATTGTTCTCACGACTGATATAAAAGCCCGATACCAGAAACTGATAACTGTATATCTTCAACCTCTGAATTAGAAACCGATCAACTGAGTGCTTCAACTTAACTGCTGAAATATTCCCGAATACCAAGATCTGATATCCAACAACTGAAATATGTCAATTCAACATCTGAAGTATACTTTGCTCCAAAACCTTCAACGGCTTACTGTCCAAGTGTTACTTCTGAATATAGCTCTTGTCTTATTTTGTTATCACCAAAACTAATAAATTTTATCTTAACAATTTCCCCCTTTTTGGTGATGACAAAACTTAGCAGCCTTAAGATATGAATGAGAAAAAATAAATTGCACAAGGGTCTGCTGAAATTCTAAATTTCATTGCTGATAAAATAGACACAATATTTTTTCAACAAGAGATCAAAAGCAATTTATCCTAGCCAATCTTCAAACGACCTTCTGAACGGTCCACCACCACTGCTGGAATATCTTCTCTTGGAAGATCCACTCCTATCACCTCTTCTCTGACTTCCACCTCTGTTACCACTGTCCCTAGAACCACTTCCAACTCTATTGCCATTGCCACCACTTCCCCCGTTGGGTCTTCTTTGATCGTCAGGAGGAGGTTGGGGGCGGCTTCTACCACTTTCCCCCTTTTTGGCATCACCGCTTCTGAGATAATCAATGATGAGACCGAGTTGGGTAGAAATATTGAGATAATTTTCCTCTGTTTTAGCACGAAAGTCTAATTGCTCACTTCGAATTGCAGCAACCTGCCCATCCAAGTAAGTTAATTTAGCGTTAATCTCTTTCACCTCCTTCGAACATCTACTGTATCAAAGGCAGCAGCAGCAATTTGAGCACTTAGCTTCTGGTGAGTTGATTTGAGATCCAGCGATGAGAGGTTCTTTTGATCATGCATATCTTTGCGCAATGCCCTGTGTACTCTGTCCTGGTCATCAAAACGTGCAATAATCTTCTTTTCAAGGTCTCGGAGGTGCACAAGAAGAATATCCTTGAGATTATGAGTATCATCTCTGTGTCTGAATTGTTCACACAGAACTTGGTCAATAGCCGCGTGCAATTTAGCTAAAGACTCTATAAATCGGTGGCAGCAGGTAGTAGAGAAATTGAAGTATCAGCAGTATGAGTAACATCAAAATGCATAGAAGAGTCGTCTTAAGTGGATGAAGAAAAAGGACTCTGATCTAACATCATCTGTACACTCGGAGCAACTGAAATTGAACTTTGAGCTATCTGTACATCTCTGAACACTGTTCTTTCGAAAGCAATAGTTGAAACAAAACTGCTAATGTCAGCTGTACTCAAGACACTGAATAAACTGTACCGAACAAAAGCTGTACATAGTTGACTCCATCCCCAAACAGTAACTGTTGGCTGACGAGAAATAGAATCTGTAACTGGCTCAAAAACTGCAAGAGTGCGGAAAAAATTAATAGAGCCTACTGGCAGAAGTTTACCAGAGACAGAAAATTGTGCAACTTCTATACAAACATCTCCCCACAGCTTCTTCATCAGCTTGAAAAACTCACTAGCAGGAGGGAGAGTGTCATCATAAGATCGTTGTCGTGTCACTTCGAATTTCAGCAACCTGCCATCCAAATAAGTTACTTTAGCGTTAATCTCTTTCACCTCCTTCCGAACATCTACTGTATCAAAGGCAGCAGCAGCAATCTGAGCACTTAGCTTCTGGTGAGTTGATTTGAGGTCCAGCGACAAGAGGTTCTTTTGCGTATCTTTGCGCAATGCCCTGTTCACTCTGTCCTGTTCATCAAATCTTGCGGATATCCTCTTTTCGAGGTCTCGGAGGTGCACAAGAAGAATATCCTTGAGATTATGAGCATCCTATTTGCGTCTGAATTGTTCACACCGAACTTGGTCAATAGAATCGCGCAATTTACCTAAAGACTCTATAACATTGGTGGCTGCAGGTGGTAGAGAAATTGAAGTATCAGCAGTATCATTATCATCAAAATGCATAGAAGAGTCGTCTGAAGTGGATGAAGAAAAAGGACTCTGATCTATCATCATCTGTACACTTGGAGCAACTGAAATTGAACTTTGAGCAATCTGTACATCTCTCAACATTGTTCTGTCCAAAGCAATGGTAGAAACAAAACTGCTAATATCAGCTGTACTCAAGCCACTGAATAAACTGTACTGAAAAAAAGCTGTACATATTTGAGATAACCTCCAAGAAATAATTGGCGACTGTCGAGGAACAAAAAATGAAACTGGCTCAACAACTGCAAGAGTGCGGAAAAAATTAATAGAGCCTACTGGCAGAAGTTTACCAGAGACAGAAAATTGTGCAACTTCTATACAAACATCTCCCCACAGCTTCTTCATCAGCTTGAAAAACTCACTAGCAGGAGGGAGAGTGTCATCATAAGATCGTTGTCGTGAAATCTCATTATTTACAACTTTTCGAAGTATCTTTACCCAATGATCGCCACAAGGTTCAATGACCCAAACACCATCAATACGAATCATTGTTCTAATCCAGCATGTAGATCGAATATTGGTGTTGGTTCTGGAAATTATGGCACCTGGATCGCGTGGGCGACCTTCAAAAATTTTTGAGCAACACGTCTTCTCCCATTTAAGACCGTGTGCCATCGTCTGTTCTTTCAGGTCTTCTACCGCAAACAAATGAAGATCAGAAAGCATCTCCAGTACTTTGAGATCTGTAGCAGAAGAACCTTCACCTGGGGTAAAATTGATTTTCCTCGCCTCCAAAAATTTTCTATTAAAAATTCTCTGTACTTGGTAAGAATGTATGTCCTCCGATTGAGAGCAACTCTCGTAGAGTCTGTTTCAGTCCACGACAAAATGAGTGCCTCCTTGTCAAAATTCGACTCATCTATCTTCAAAGTAGCTAACCTCTTCAGACTGAAAGAATTAAAAAATCTGTCTACATCGTCTATAATTTTCTCCCGGAACATTACAAGCACCTCTATGTCTGCAAGAATCAGAGAAATTTATCCTTAATCGGATTGCCCTTAACAGGGTCTCTCTCCAAAAGGGGTGCCTTCCCTTTATCTGCCACGGGAATCTTGGGAAGACTGGCCTTGTACCAGTACCCTTCATTGACTCCAGGGATTGAGATAGTCTCGCCTAAAATAATCTTCGTTATCTCCACATAGGCAGACGGCAATGGGCACTCTACTGGAATGGTCAACAAAATATTCTCCAGCGACATTGCCTCATCTGCTGATTGTTCAACAGCCTCTGTCTCCATTTCCTCAACATCTGTTCCAAGAACTTGATCAGCAATAAACTCCTCGTCAGTATCACTGGCTGTTGTGACCATTTGCTCAGTTTCTCGAGCAAACAGCACTTCATAAGGAAGATCAAACCAACGTTCCACTTCATCTTCTTTTCCAACTGCTTGATCCTCAACAGTTGCTCTACTGACATCTAGTTCATCAACATGTTCTCCCTTACCAGTTTCCAACTGAGCGGTCTCTGTAACCACCTTGAATAATGAAGTCCACATCATCAGCAGACGTGGTTCGCAATACCTCAGCAGTAGACTCTACTACAGGTTCATTTTGTCTTTCCTCAATACTCTCTACAGCTGGTCCCTGCTCAACAACAGTTCCACCCAATATGGATTCTTCCTCAACAGTTCCGCCAACAACTGGCTCAGCAGTAGCAGTCTCACTATCAACAATTTCATCATCAGAGCTTAGTACCAACCTTCTCTTCCTCTTCTGAGTTTTTCGTTTTTGCACTGGGGGTTGCTCTGTTGGTACAACTGGAATTGGCGCAATCATTTGAAGAGGAACAGCCTCAACAGGTACAATTTCCAGAGTTGCTTTCACGGACACTGATTTACTCTTTGTAGTCCTCTTCTTTTTCACCACTGGTTCAGCAGCAGCGTCTATAGCTGGTCTCTTCTTGGACGCAGCCTTCTTTACGAGTGTTTTCTTCACCCTTGGAGCGTCAGCCACTTCCTCTCCACCAACTTTTTCATTGATAACAACATATCGATGAACCCTTTTCGCATTTAGGATCCTGGACGAAGGAAATGCTCTGGAATCACCCAACTCCAAGCCCGGTACATTCTTCAATATAACACAAATTTGAATTGTGTAACCCTTCGCTTGCCTTGAACTTGGAGTGACCATATCCATGAGTATATCGAACACCAAACTGCTCCAGTTGATATTTACACCACAAATGATAGCAGTCATCAATAAAAATCGTTCGTGAGTGACCGCATCGAAAGACCCTGCTTTCACATAGATAGTCTTTGCCAGTATGTCGCCAAGAAGCCTAAACTCGATTTTCAGTTCCTCTTTTTGCAAGAAGTGCTCACCTGCTCCTTAGACTCAGAAAAGATGCTTCGCACATCAAACACCAAATCCTTCGGGACTTCAGACAAGTCCGTCAAACCCTCCATGGGTAGCTCAAACGCCGCTGCAAAAACTTCCTCAGAAATCTCGACTGATATCCCCTGTATGGTGCTCACAATCATTCCATCCCTGACCAAACCGTTCTCAAAGAACTTGATTAATGCATCTTTGTAATAAACTACGGGACAACCCAGAAATCCCTGCAACCCAGTCGCTATAAAAGATTCAAACACTGCTACCAGTCCAGCATCGTCCATTCCAAGGACTGAGTCGAATGAGATGTGGAGACTGTTGCTAATCAAGGAAGATGCCATTATCGTGCTGAAAGTCTATGTGTTACCCCCTGAACAAAAGACTCGCAGCTGATTTAAGCAACAGCTGAAAACCTGCAAAATTGTTAGCGCACAGACAATTCAAGGCAATTCAAGGAGACCTAATATGTTTCTAAAATAGAAAACTTAGCGTCTGGTAGAGGCTTTGTGAAGATGTCAGCTACTTTCTGCTCAGTCGACACGTACTCCAGCCGGACGTCTTTCTTTAGCACGTGATCCCTTATAAAGTGATGCCTGATGTCTATGTGCTTCGTTCTTGAATGCAGTACTGGATTCTAGGTGATCGCGATTGCACTAATGTTGCGCAGAGAATAGGCGCTTCAGAAGCATCGATGCCATAGTCCTTCAGCTGATGTTGTATCCAAAGAATTTGAGCACAGCAGCTGCCAGCTGCGAGATACTCTGCTTCAGCTGTTGATGTTGCGATCGACGTCTGCTTCTTAATAAACCAGGAAATCAAACGATCTCCTAAAAATTGACAAATTCCACTGGTGCTCCTGCGATCAATCCTGCATCCTGCGTAGTCTGCATCACTATAACCAATTAGTTGAAAGCCTGAGTCTTTGGGATACCAAAGACCCACGTTGGAAGTACCCTTTAAATATTTTAAAATTCTCTTTCACCGCTATGTAATGTGATTGCTTTGGCTCTGCTTGAAATCTAGCACACATACAGACAGCAAACATGATGTCTGGTCTGCTAGCAGTTAAGTAAATCAAAGAGCCTATAATACCACGATAAAGTGATACCACAATGGTAGTTCCAGCTTCTTCTTTATCCATCTTAATTGAAGAGCTCATTGGGATAGCAGCTGCTGAACAGTTGTCCATGCCAAACTTCTTCAGCAGTTCTTTCGTATATTTAGCCTGTTTAATGAAGATTCCATTTTCCAGCTGTCGTACTTGTAAGCCTAGAAAGAACGTTAGCTCCCCCATCATGCTCATCTCAAATTTATCCTGCATAAGCTTCGAAAACTTCTGACACAATTTGGGGTTATTTGATCTAAAGATAATATCATCTATATAGATCTGAACTAATAAGACATGATCAGCTTTAACAAATTTAAACAACGTCTTATCAACTGTGCCTATACTGAAGTCATGCTCAATAAGGAATTTTGACAGTGTATCATACCAAGCTCTGGGTACTTGCTTCAACCCATATAGAGCTTTATCCAACTTATAAACATAATCTGGATGTGTATGATTTACGAAGCCAGGAGGTTGTGCAACATACACTTCCTCTGTTAAGACGCCATTGAGAAAAGCACTCTTAACATCCATGTGAAAGACTTTAAAATCTTTGTATGATGCATATGCAAGGAACATGCGAATGGCTTCTAGCCTAGCTACTGGTGCAAAGGTCTCATCAAAATCTATACCTTTCATCTGTCTAAATCCTTGTGCTACCAGTCTAGATTTGTTTCTAGTAACTACGCCATCTTCATTCAGTTTATTCCTAAAGACCCATCGAGTTCCTATAACTGATGATTAGAGGGTCTAGGTACAAGTTTCCATACATTGTTACGCTTAAACTGATTTAATTTTTCTTGCATTGCATCTATCCAGCTGGGGTCAGCTAAGGCTTCATCTATTTGCTTAGATTCTATATGAGAGATGAATGCAGAATAAAAATGATCATGTGATAGCTGGCCTCGTGTGCGAACAGAAGATAAAACGTTACCTATGACCTGCTCAGGTGGATGATTTCTATTCCACCGAAGATCAAGTCCAATGGGATTTGCTCCTTGTTGCATTTGGATGTCTGGCTGGATAGTGACATCTGGATCTTCTGACACCAATTGATAATTATCATGGTTGACTTGCGCATCAGATCCCAGCTGTTGTGATTATTGTTCCAGATGTGAGCTTCAGCTCTTGAAACAGTTGGTCTGGATATCAATTGATGATCACTTACGACTGGTTGTCCAGACGTTGGTCTTGATGCCGATTGATATGATGTGCTCACGTCTTGTTGTCCAGATGTTGATCCAGGTGCCAATTGATAAACGCTTGCGTCATGTTCATCAGACGTTGATCTATGAATAGTGGAACCTGCTTGCGCAACATCTGATCAAGCAACGTCTGGTTGGACAACATCTGATTGAGCGACGTCTGGTTGATCGTTGGTCGCTTCACCTCCAGCAGCTGGCACACTTGGGAAGATCTGTTCCTGTAAAGAGTCATCGTTAGTTAAATCGATGACTGCTGGATTACCTGTCAGATCTTGTTGAGCAATGTTCTGCGGTGTGTCCAGCGTCTGTTGTGTCTCAGCTGAATATCTTTGTGGCACGTCGTCGTCTGATTCCTCAAGGCTTGTTGATTCCAGACGTGAACACAAATCATGTAAACTTGCAGCTGAGTTAGATCTGAAGCTTGTTTCATCGAAAACCACATGAGCGGATTCCTCAACTGTCAGACTTCGGTTGTTGAAAACTCGATACGCTTTGCTCACAGCTGAATAACCTAAGAAGATACCTGCATCAGATTTTGGTTCAAAGGCTGTTAGGTGCTTTTTTCCATTATTATGAATAAAACATCTGCACCCAAACACCCTGAAATAAGATATATCAGGTTTCTTGCCATTCCAGATCTCATATGGGGTTTTATCGTGCATCCTATTAATCATCGATCTGTTTTGAGTGTAACATGTTGTGTTAACTGCTTCTGCCCAAAATTTTTGCGAGACACCTGAATAAGCAATCATAGACCTAGCAGCTTCTTTTAAAGTACGATTTCTCCTCTCAGCAAGCCCGTTCTGCTGAGGAGTTGTGAGACCTGAAAATGTGTTAAAGATTAATTGTTGGATTAATCGGTTTTTAAAGATTTCTGGTGGTTCAGATTTCTGTTTGAAGGTTTCGTTTGCATTTTCGGGTTAGATTTCACTTTTAGAGCAATTCTGGAAATTGTGGAAGCAGTTGTTATTTTTTAGGCGTTGCGTTGTGTTAAGAAGCAGCAGCAATGCTGACGTGGCAGGAAGCAGCAGCAACACTGACGTGGAATTCAGACGTTGGCTTTTGGTTGCAAGGATCAGCAGTAGCGCTTACGTGGATTCCAGCTATTGGTTTTCGTTAGGCATCAGCTGTCGCAAGATTTCACGCGATGTTCGATCAGCTGTTGGGTTTTTCAGCTGTTGACAGCAAGGATGACGTGTACTATGCGACGTCGTTTGGTTAAGTTGATGCGACGCCGTTTTTCTTAGTGTTGTTTGAGAGTTTCAGCTGTTGGGTTAGTGACCAGTCGTTGGTTTGTGGAGCAATGCAACAGCTGAATTTTGTCTGTGTATTTAATTCACCAGCTGTTGGTTTATCCAGCTGCTGATTTGGGAACATCAGTAGTGTCGACTGGTTTTGTCGGTGGAATCCGCTATTGCTACTGTCAGCTGGTGTGAAGTGTATATATATTAGAAGACTTGGTCTTCGACAGGATTATCAGATTCCATACTTAGCGATATTTTCTCCCGATTGTTGTTCTTCGCTTTCACCGTGAGTTTCTCCGACGAATTTTCGTCGTTTCCGGCCACCATTTTGGACGTTCGAGGTAGCGTTGGACTCCTCTTGAGAAGCTCTTTCATCCTATACAACTTTTGGAGGCTGTGATTGGCTGGTTGAGGAACGCGAAGTTGCTGCCCGTTCGTGCGTTGTGTAGTTAAGGTAGAACTTCGTTTTAATTCGATGAGATCTTGTTCCTAGCCTTGAATTAAGCTTCCTTCTAGGTTGTATTGTTGGGATTGGTCGTTGGTTTGAGTGTATGACTCCCAGCCGTGAGTTTCTATAGATGGCCGTGACTTTCTGTGTAACGCCTGAGATATCGTGCGTGTGTTTTAGCAGGTTTCAGTACTCAAATCTCTCGGGCTCCTTGTTGTGGTAATCGTTGCACAGAATTAAGATACGGATCTTGAGCTTGAAATCCAGCTTGGATTAGCGTGGGATTTAATTTGAGAGCTGGTTTGCATCTCTGGTTGGGATTACCGTGAATATTGTGGTGTATTGCTTGCTGTGCATTTGTGTTATGCTAGATACTTGCTTATGTGCATACACGCATTTATTCACTTGCATTTCGGATCCCTGCTTTGTATCTCGTTGTATTGTGCTGTTGTTTCTTACCAGGATGTGAGGGCGAGCGACGATACCGCACTCTCATCTCCCTGCTGGGATTTGTTAGCCCTCATGCGCCGAGTGGTTAACTACAACAGTTCATGAGTTGTGCAACGACAGGTTGATATGTTTGATACATCTGGTATTCGGGTGTGGTGTCAAGACGAGTGGCTCATTACCACACTTTGAAAACACCCCGTGGCCACTGTTTGTTGCAGATTCTTTGGAGCAATGTTTGAGTTCCTTGGCTCTCTTTTCGGTTGAAGCCTTCAGCGGTTGTTCAGCGTCTCATGCATAGCATCTGCATTTTTATCTTATGCTGTTCTTTAGCTGTTTCAGTTGCTCTCCGTACTGGGGTTTGACCCCATGTACCTCTGGGTCTTGATTTGTTTGTTTGGCTGTTGTTGTTCAGGTTTCCCAGGTTATTCAGCTGGTCGTGGTGCTGACCCAGCTAGAGGTGCCCCAGGAGGTGGTTAGAGTATCCCAGTAGCGTATAGCATACTTATATATATCAATACAGTTAGCCAAGGGATGCCCTGTGCTTTTGTTGTATTTGGTTGTACTCAGTTGTGGTTGTTACCGGGTACTTGATACATGTTTATGTTGTACCGTTGTTGTGGTGGTTTTATTAATCTGGGATATCTATTTTGAGTATTGTCGTATTTTAAATTATATTGTTTTAAACCATCAGGCCAAAAGCAAAAAATTTACCCGCTTTTTAGTAGCTTCCGCTTGTGTTTATGTGATTTTACTCTGTTGTGAGCATGAGGCCTGACATTTTTTGTATCAGAGCTTAAGCTGGGATAAGCTCGATTTCTTTGGTCACACTTGAGTTTAGGCACAGTGTCGTGTGTTGCATGTGCTTGACCTATGTGACTTATGTGCTGAATATTGTTGTGATATCTATGCTGTATCTGTTCTCTGTTGCCTTATCCTGTTGAGTGCCTTCGTAGATGCCGCCTATACGTAGAGCTAGAGGTAGGGGGCAGTTTCAGGAGTCAGAGGGACAGAATGAGGATCGGCGTAGTGCTCCTAGTCGTACTCGTAATAGCCGTGATGAAGAGGAGGAGGTTGAGGTTTTCCCAACCCCTGTGGAGAGGATGGACGTTTTGATAGCGAGGTTTCAGAGGATGAAACCCCAGGTCTTCAATGGCGACGAGTCGAATGAGGATGCAGATTCGTGGCTTCAGAACATCACTGGTCTTTTCGATCGTGTCCAGTATGACGACGAGCTTCGGTTGAGCTTGGTGACCCTTCAGCTTAGAAAGGGCGCAGAGCGCTGGTGGCGAGGTGCTTCGAGTACTTTGCTGGAGACTGGCGTTGTGATTACTTGGGATAGCTTTTGCGAGACTTTTAGGCAGGAGTATGTTCCTGAGTCTTACGTGAATGCCCGTGAGCGGGAGTTTGATCATTTGGAGCAGGGCTCGATGTCTGTCCATGAGTACGCTCGGATGTTTTCTTCTTTGTTGGCGTACGTCCCTCACGTTTCTGGCCGGGAGAGGGCCAAGAGGACCAGATTTTTAGAGGGTTTGAACGAGGAAATGTATCAGATGGTGCTGACAAGCAAATCCAAGACTTATGCTGAAGCAGTTGATAGTGCTATCGATATTGAGGAGGGTTTGAGGAGTCGTCGTGCTCGTAGGCAGCAAGTAGTGCAGGGTGGTCGTCCTACTGGTCAGGAAGCACAGTCCTCTCAGGCTTCGCAGTCAGCCCATCAGCCCCAGCAGCAGCAGCAGCCACAGGTGGCACAGCAGTCTGGCCGTCAGAGGTTCCGACCCCGTGGTCAGCAGTTCAAGAAGAAGTCTGGTTATGGATCTTCTGATTCAGGTAGCTCAAGTAGCAGTGGTTCTTGGGCTGAGTTCTGTGGCTATTGTGGTGGCAAGCATCCTTCTACCCAGTGTGTCGGTGTGCAGGGCTCCTGCAACATTTGCGGTCAGTATGGGCATTTTGCTAGGGTGTGTCCGTCAGCTGGATCGCATCAAGCCGCAGCCCCGCCTCAGGGTCGTGGAGGTCAGTCTAGGGGTCGTTCCCCTCAGTTTTAGCAGCCCAGGATTGGTGAGACTCAGTTCAGGCCGTTCCAGCAGCCTGGTCCGTCGCAATTCGGACAGTCGTCTCACCCATTCTATTCTGTGTTAGAGTAGATGCCCAACTAGCCAACTTGTGGCGTGTGGGTTTATAGACTCTTGTACAAAACAATCTTTATATATGATATTCGCATTTATTTATATGGCATTCTTTACTTTCATTGTGTTGTATGATGATTAACAATTGCGTTGAGTAAAGACCTAGAATGCACTAAAGTGTATGTTAGACGTGATAGTGGGTATGAAGGCTATCATGAAACACATCTAATAGTCACTGTGTATTCTGAACATGTTCCTAGTCGATTGGGCCGTCAAAATGAGGATAAGGCCGCCCGAGCTCGAGACTAGTATCTGCGATGCGAAGTACCATGTTTCATTGGTAGGGAACATTGTGATGTTCTGAGCATGCAGATAGATAGTGACCTGGTGATCTATCGAACTATCCTCGTTCGGACTTTCCAAGTGGTTACCATTTGTCGAGTGCATAAGTCCGAGGTCTTGGTTGTACTGATTAGTCCTCACGACTCGAAACGTCATTGAGACTCTACATGAAGCCACAATGGTTGTGGGTCCACGGCTAGCTGTATCCCTGAACCATTGAGGGTCACACAAGTACTGGATTCGAGATTCCCGCACGGATACTCAGCTCAATGTGTTGAGCATGAGAAGAGGATTTTGGGGAGTGCGACTTCCTAAAAGTCAACAGGGGTCAAATCGTGATTTCCCGCTGTTGAGGGGCAAAACGGTCATTTTGCACTAGGTTCTGAAAAATGGTTTTTCAGATCATAGTATTCAGTTTTGGAAACTGAGTGGATCGGTCCAATCTGATCGGCGATCGGAGTTACGATGAAGTCACGGTGATGGGGATGAACCGAATGTTCATCCGTTGGACCCGGGCCCGTTGGGCCGGTCCAAGTCCATCACTAAGTCTATTTAATATAGACTTAGGCTTCATAACAAAACAAACTTAACTCATTACACAATAAAACCCTAACCCTAAAGCAAAAGGCGCCGCCTCCCTTCCTCTCCTCACGCCGCCGCCACCGTTCGCCGGAAATTGTTCCGGCCAATATTTCGAGGAGAATCCGTCCGCGTCGATCTCGTCTGCCTTCTAGTGCAGGCTGAGAAGGAGTCTCGTATCCGGTCGTGGACCTGATTGACGTTATCTACCGCCGTCTACCGTGAAGTGCCGGTTTCCTCGCGAAACTGGTCGGAGCCAGGCACGAGTTGCCAGCAAGGTAATCAACGATAAACACCCTATGAATGTCATAGCCTGCTTGATTATAGAATTGTATTGATCGTCTCCCGGCCCAATTTTTGTTCTTCCGCTGCCTCGTCGGGAGGCGTGATCCGGATCCGCCGTGGTTCCCCGACAGTGGTATCAGAGCCAAGGCTCGGATCTGATCAATAAAATTGTGCCATATTGTATCTATCTTGAATTTCAGATCGAATCGACAAAAAAAAATTTTTGGAGCAACCACCGGCCGCCGCCGTGGGCGGCGGAAACCGCCCGATGCTACGCGCACACCTGCGCGCGCGATGGCCTGCGCACTTGCTGCGCATGGCCGCGCGATTGTATGCGCGCCTGTCGCGCATCTCGGTCGGAAATTTGGAGCGCTGCTCCGCACGATGGTCGCGCTCACGACCGCGCGATGCTGCGCCGCTCGTATCGCCACTCCGCGCAAGCTGTTGTGCCGCTGGATGCTGGACGTCGGCCGCTGGTCGCGCGAGGAGGCTGATCGTTGGCTACCATGTGCGCGCGCTGGCCACGCAATATGAAGCATAATGGCCGGCCGATGTGTGCATGGTTGCGCCGCGCTTGTCGCGGCTGCGTGCGTGGCCTTGCGCCGCGCATGATTTTGTGGTGGGGGGCGCCGCCCGGGGGCGCCCCCCCCGGGGGCGGTTTGCCACCACTGCTACAAGGCTGGGCATTGGAGGAGGAACTGCAAGGAGTACCTCGAGCAGTTGCGAACTGCAAAAGGTATGTTCTATATTGAAATAAATATGTCTCTAAATTCAACTTCTTGGGTACTTGATACCGGATGTGGATCTCATATCTGCAATGATTTGCAGGTGATGACAAGAAGCCGACGTCTTAGAGAGGGTGAGACCCACTTGAGGCTTGGCAATGGAGCAAGGGTTGCTGCAGTAGCTATAGGGGATATTGTTTTATTTCTGTCTTCAGATTTTAAGTTGTTGCTACGAGACGTTTTATTTGTTCCTGAGTTAATTAAAAACATTATTTCTATTCCTATGCTTGATAGAGATGGATATTCTTGTATGTTTGCTAATTCGATTTGCAATATTTACAAGAATGAATGTTTAATTGGAATTGGGGAACGCGAAAACGATCTATACACCTTAAAGTTAAAAGACATTCAAGGCTGAAGTAGAAAATCAGTTGGGCAAAAGTATTAAGGCACTTCGATCTGATCGAGGTGGTGAATACTTGAGTACTGAGTTTCAAGATTATCTGAAGGAGAATGAGATTCTCGCACAGTGGACCCCTCCGGCCACACCACAGCTCAATGTTGTAGCGGAGCGTCGTAATCGAACTTTGTTGGACATGGTTAGATCTATGATGAGCTTCACTGAACTTCCTACCTCGTTTTGGGGCTATGCGCTCGAAACAGCGGTAATGTTGTTGAACAATGTCCACACCAAGGAAGTGGATAAGACTCCATATGAGATAAGGATGGGCAAACCACCCAAGTACTCATTTATGAGGATTTGGGGATGTCCTGCTTACGTGAAGCAGATAGTGGGAGATAAGCTGGATACGAGATCCATCTTATGCTACTTCATTGGGTATCCAAAGAATTCCATTGGATACTATTTCTACTATCCCAGCGAAACAAAAGTGTTTGTTTCTAGGAATGCCACCTTTATGGAAAGGGAATTTCTAATTGATAGAAAGGGCAGAATAGTAGAACTCGAAGAGGTTCGAGATCCAATCGAAGTACCAGGTGAGTCTCCCGCACCTCCAGAGCCAATACCAGAAATGGTCGCACCTAGGAGATCCGAAAGGGTTCCTAGGGCTCCTGAGAGATATGGTTTTCTCCTTGAAGATGATCGAGGTGATCAAGTTATTGGATCTGATCCAAGAACTTTCAAGGAGGCAATTTCCGATGCTGATTCTAATTTGTGGCTTGAAGCAATGCAGTCTGAGTTTGACTCAATGCATGCTAACCAAGTTTGTACTCTTGTTAATCCTCCCGAAGGAATTGTTCCTATTGGGTGTAAATGGGTATACAAGAGGAAACTTGGGCCTGATGGTAAGGTGATGACCTACAAGGCACGACTGGTCGCGAAAGGTTACACTCAAAGGCAAGGTGTTGACTATGATGAAACCTTCTCGCCAGTCGCAATGTTCAAGTCAATTAGAATCTTGTTAGCCATAGCCGCATGGTACGACTATGAGATATGGCAAATGATGTGAAAACTGCGTTCCTTAATGGAAACATTAAGGAAGAGATCTATATGACGCAGCCTGAGGGTTTCACATCTGTTGGAAGCGAGCATAAGGTATGCAAGCTTCAGAGATCGATCTACGGTCTCAAACAAGCATCGAGGAGTTGGAACCTAAGATTCGATGAAACAATTAAGGAATTTGGTTTCATCAAGAATCACGAGGAGCCATGTGTGTACAAGAAGGTAGTTAAAAGCGCTGTGACATTCCTCGTACTTTATGTTGATGACATTCTACTCATTGGGAATGATGTAGGAATGCTATAGTCAACTAAAGTATGGTTGTCTAGTAGATTTTCGATGAAGGACATGGGTGAAGCATCCTATATTCTTGGAATACAGATCTATAGGGATAGATCTAAACGGATGCTCGGACTCACCCAAGCTACCTACATCGATACCATACTTAAGAGGTTCTCTATGGAAGAGTCCAAGAGAGGACACCTACCTATGTGCCACGGGGTCACTCTATCTAAGTCTATGTGTCCGAAGACTGATGAGGAGATAGAGAGTATGACACGTGTGCCATATGCCTCGGCGATAGGTAGTATTATGTATGGCATTATCTCGACTAGACCGGATGTCGCATATGCTCTGAGTGTCACGGGCCGCTACCAGGCCAACCCCGGCCAATTGCATTGGAAGGCTGTGAAGGATATTCTTAAGTACTTACGAAGGACTAAGAATATGTTCATGGCCTATGGGGGTGGTGAACTGAAACTTGAAGGCTACACTGATTCTAGCTTCCAGTGTGACGTGGATGATTCGAATTCTACCTCTGGATTTATATTCATGCTCAATGGTGGTGCTGTCTCTTGGAAGAGTTCCAAGCAAGACACCATCGCGGATTCAACCACTGAGGCTGAGTACATCGCAGCATCAGCTGCTGCTAAGGAGGCCGTTTGGATAAGGAATTTCGTCCAAGAGTTGGGCGTCATTCCTGATGGAGTTGGTCCAGTCCCGATGTACTGCGACAACACGGGTGCCGTTGCGCAAGCAAAGGAGCCTAGGTCTCACCAAAGATCCAAACATATACTGAGTAAATACCACATAATCTGGGATATTGTGGCTAGAGGTGACATAAAAGTTGAGAGAGTCGCCTCTGCGGACAACGTTGCCAATCCACTTAAGTAGCCCTTGCCTGGACCGTTGTTTGAAAAACATCGCGAAACAATGGGACTGCGTCTGATGAGTAGTTGGCTTTAGGGCAAGTGGGAGATTGTTAGAGTAGATTCCCAACTAGCCAAATTGTGACGTGTGGGTTTATAGACTCTTGTATGAAACAATCTTTATATATGATATTCACATTTATTTATATGGCATTCTTTACTTTCATTGTGTTGTATGATGATTAACAATTGCGTTGAGTAAAGACCTAGAATGCACTAAAGTGTATGTTAGATGTGATAGTGGGTATGACGGCTATCATGAAACACATCTAATAGTCACTGTGTATTCTGACATGTTCCTAGTCGATTGGGCCGTCAAAATGAGAATAAGACCGCCCGAGCTCGAGACTAGTATCTGCGACGTGAAGTACCATGTTTCATTGGTAGGGAACATTGTGATGTTCTGAGCATGCATATAGATAGTGACCACATGTTCCTAGTCGATTGGGCCGTCAAAATGAGAATAAGACCGCCCGAGCTCGAGACTAGTATCTGCGACGTGAAGTACCATGTTTCATTGGTAGGGAACATTGTGATGTTCTGAGCATGCATATAGATAGTGACCTGGTGATCTATCGAACTACCCTCGTTCGGACTTTCCAAGTGGTTACCATTTGTCGAGTGGATAAGTCCGAGGTCTTGGTTGTACTGATTAGTCCTCACGACTCGAAACGTCATTGAGACTCTACATGATAGGCGTCTCACTTTGACTCGTTTGCCGAATCACTTGGGGTCATCAGGCGGCGGGATTGGGTGAGACCCCGATGCATGTAGGAGTCGATGCATCGTTGTCGAGGATTCACCGCTCGCAGACATGCGTGGATATCCTATGCTATCTGAGGGGATAATAGTGTATAAATCTCTGGCCAGAGTACTAGAAGTGTTTTAGGTAAATGGGTTTATCTAGTTACACTCGCGATGTCACTATTCGATCTCCAAGATGTATGCATAGCTATCGGATCTATAGCGACTCTCGATTTACCAATGGTCGTTGATCTGATCGGGATATATGGATTGAAAGGACCGTACTGTACGCTAACCACGACCAACTGGTTCTTGCAGGAACTATCAGTGATACCTAGGGGATCATGGGGCGATGTTGCTAGACGCTCTTACCATGATCCGATGGGCAAGTCCGGAATTTTGATTCCGGAGCCACAATGGTTGTGGGCCCACGGCTAGCTGTATCCCTGAACCATTGAGGGTCACACAAGTACTGTATTCGAGATTCCCGCACGGATACTCAGCTCAATGTTTTGAGCATGAGAAGAGGATTTTGGGGAGTGCGATTTCCTAAAAGTCAACAGGGGTCAAATCGTGATTTCCCGCTGTTGAGGGGCAAAACGGTCATTTTGCACTGGGGTTCTGAAAAATGGTTTTTCAGATCATAGCATTCAGTTTTGGAAACTGAGTCGATCGGTCCGATCTGATCGGCGATCGGAGTTACGATGAAGTCACGGTGATGGGGATGAACCGAATGTTCATCCGTTGGACCCGGGCCCGTTGGGCCGGTCCAAGTCCATCACTAAGTCTATTTAATATAGACTTAGGCTTCATAACAAAACACACTTAACTCATTACACAATAAAACCCTAACCCTAAAGCAAAAGGCGCCGCCTCCCTTCCTCTCCTCATGCCGCCGCCGTCGCCGCTAGCCGCCGCCGCCGTTCGCCAGAAATTGTTCCGGCTAATCTTTCGAGGAGAATCCGTCCGCGTCGATCTCGTCAGGCCTTCTAGTGCAGGCTGACGAAGGAGTCTCGTATCCGGTCGTGGACCTGATTGACGTTATCTACCGCCGTCTACCGTGAAGTGCCGGTTTCCTCGTGAAACTGGTCGGAGCCAGGCACGAGTTGCCAGCAAGGTAATCAACGATAAACACCCTATGAATGTCATAGCCTGCTTGATTATAGAATTGTATTGATCATCTCCCGGCCCAATTTTTGTTCTTCCGCTGCCTCGCCGGAAGGCGTGATCCGGATCCGCCTTGGTTCCCAGACATTCGGGACCTCAGCATGCTCAGGGCAACGTCATTACTAGGGAGCAGGCAGAGGAGACGCCGAGCAGGGTGATCGCAGGTACATGTCTTGTTTTCGATTTTCCGGCACGTGTGTTGTTTGACACCTGTACATCGCATTCTTTTATCTCTGATTCGTTTGTTATAGATAATGGTCTGCATACCATTCCTTTGCGCGATGTTGTTTCTGTTTCTACCCCTAGCGGTGTGAGCCTGTTCCTCCCAGGAGGTTTTGTTAGAAGGCGTTTTGAGATTTGGTGAGCATGTGTTGGTGGCGAATTTGATCCGTCTGATGTTGTGGGATTTCGATTGCATTGTTGGGATGGACGTGTTGTCCAACTATAGGGCCTCCGTGGATTGTTTCCATGGGATTGTCCGTTTAGGCCTCTGTCTGGCGAGAAGTGGGACTTATACGGCCAGGATTCTCGATCGAAGATCCCGTTAGTCTCAGTGATGGAGATGTTCAGCTTGTTGTCCTTAGGGAATGCTGGTTTCATGATCTACGCTTTGGATGCGTCTTCTTCTTCCCGTGTGCAGATCAGTGACGTTCACATAGTGTGACATTTTCCCGATGTGTTTCCGGAGGAGATTCCTGGTTTTCCTCTGAGGAGGGAGATTGACTTCAGCATTGAGCTGGTGCCTGGCACAGCTCCGATTTCTCGTGCCCCGTATCGTCTGGCGCCTGCGGAGTTGAGAGAACTCAAGGTGCAGTTGGACGATTTGCTGGAGAAAGGTTTTATCCGACCTAGCATGTCGCCGTGGGGAGCGCCCATTTTGTTTGTGAAGAAGAAGGATGGCTCAATGCGGATGTGCATTGATTTCCACCAGTTGAATAAAGCGATAGTTAAGAACAAGTACCCTTTACCCAGGATCGATGATCTGTTTGATCAGCTGCAAGGTTCTGCGGTGTATTCAAAGATCGATATGCGATCGGGGTACCATCAGCTGAGGGTAAGAGATCAAGATGTCTCAAAGACTGCTTTTCGTACTAGGTATGGGCACTTTGAGTTCTTAGTGATGCCGTTTGGGTTGACCAACGCACCTGCAGCCTTTATGGATCTGATGAACCGAGTCTTCCGAGAGTTTATTTATCAGTTTGTGATCGTGTTCATCGACGGCATCTTAGTTTATTCGAAGACTCCTTCGGAGCACAAGGAGCATTTGAGAATTGTCCTTCAGACGTTGAGAGACCAGCAGCTGTATGCTAAATTCTCCAAGTGCGAGTTTTGGCTGGATCGCGTCATATTTCTGGGTCATGTCATTTCAGCGGATGGCATTTCTGTGGATCCCAGTAAGGTAGATGCTTTTTTGAACTGAGAGCGACCGAGGAATGTGTCGCATATTCGCAGTTTCTTGGGTATGGCTGGCTATTACCGTCGTTTCATTGAAGGATTTTCTAGCATAGCAAAGCCGATGACTCAATTAACTCAGAATGACAAGCGGTTTGTGTGGACTGAGCAATGTGAGAATGCATTTCAATTGCTCAAGGAGAAACTGACTACTGCGCCTGTGTTGGCTCTGCCATCCGGATCAGGTGGATTCGTTGTTTGTTCTGATGCTTCGCTCAATGGATTGGGCTGTGTTTGATGCAGAATGGTCGAGTCATTGCGTATGCCTCATGGCAGTTGAAACCGCATGAGACTCGTTATCCAGTCCATGATTTGGAGCTAGCAGCCGTGGTCTTTGCATTGAAGATCTGGCATCATTACCTGTATGGCGAGCAATTTGTGGTGTACTCGTACCACAAAAGTTTTCAGTATCTGTTTTTGCAGCCTGACTTGAATATGAGACAGCGTCGTTGGATGGAGCTGCTAAAGGATTTTGATTGCGAGATCAAGTATCAGCCTTGGAAATCGAACGTAGTGGCCGATGCTTTGAGCAGGAAGGCTGGTGAGATGCTTGCTTCGTTGTATATTTCTAAGGATCATGAGCATCTTAACACTACTGGTTGGAGATTATACCCCGATGAGGATTGTGTTGTGGTTTCTTCTTTTCAAGTGGAGCCACAGATTGTTTCGACTATTCGAGCAGCTCAAAGGACTGATCCTTCCATCCACGAGTTGAAGTTGAAGGCCAGGGCTGGAGAACTTGAGGATTGTTCTGTTTCTTCTGATGGTTGTTTTCGGTTTCGTGGCAGGCTGGTTGTGCCTAAACTCATTGATTTGAAGGAGGAGATCCTTCGGGAAGCGCACTGCAATAGACACAGTGTTCATCCTGGTGCACGGAAGATGTACCATGCGTTGAAGTCGTACTTTTGGTGGGCTGGCCTGAAGAGCGACGTTGCTGGATTTGTTGCTCGATTTTTGAACTATCAGATGGTTAAAGCCGAAAGGATGAGACCTGGTGGTCTGTTGCAGAGTTTGGAAGTGCCCCAATGGCATTGGGAGCACATAGCGATGGATTTCGTGACGCATCTGCCTCGTACCAGCAGAGGATGCGATGCTATTTGGGTGGTTATAGACCGATTGTCGAAGTCTGCACATTTTATTCCCTACGGTATGACCTTTTCTCTAAAGAAAATGGCGAAACTGTACGTGGATTTTGTGGTTAGATTGCACGGTGTGCCTGTTTCGATCGTTTCTGACCGAGATCCAAGGTTTACTTCCAGGTTTTCGAAGAGTCTGCAAACAGCTGTGGGTACCAGATTGGCTATGAGTACAGCGTATCACCCCCAAACAGATGGCCAATCTGAGCGAACTATCCAGACGTTGGAGGATATGTTACGAGCTATTGTGATGGATTTTGGAGGTAGCTGGCAAGACGCGTTGTCTTTAGTGGAGTTTTCCTACAATAACAGATACCAAGTGACGATTGGCATAGCACCGTTTGAGGCTTTGTATGGCCGGAAGTGCAGATCGCCGGTATGTTGGGAAGAAGTGGGGGAGAAGCAGTTATCTGCCCCAGATTTTGTGCAGCAAATGAAAGATCATGTGGATCTAATTCGACAGCGGATTAAAGCTGCCCAGGATCGCCAAGCCAGTTATGCGAATAAGAGGCGTCGACCTCTAGAGTTTCAGGTTGGTGATCAGGTATTTCTCAAAGTTTCTCCGTTTCGCAGTGTTATGCGTTTTGGACAGAAGGGAAAGTTAGCCCCTCGTTACGTCGGACCGTATGAAATTGTTGAGAGGACTGGCTCTTTAGCGTATCAGCTGTTGTTGCCTCAGGAATTATCTTCTTTACATGATGTCTTTCATGTTTCCATGTTGAGGAAGTACGAGCCAGATCCGTCTCATGTGCTTGGAACTAACGAGGTTGAGCTATATCAGACATTGAGCTATCTAGAATATCCCTTGCAGATCCTTGATAGAAAAGAGAAACAATTGAGGAACAAAACCATTCCGTTGGTGATGGTGCAATGAAGCAAACACGGTAGGGAAGAAGCTACCTGGGAGCTGGAAGAAAAGATGCAGCGCGAGTGGCCGCATATATTTGAGTAGCTGTTGTGCTAGATTCCCAGTAGTTAGTAGTCTCTTGTTGTTATTTTCCCTAGTTGTTGTTAGTTGTTTGCTCAGTTATCTTGAACTCTGGCCATGTGTTAGGCGAATCTCTGTTTTGGCTTTCTGTTGATGTGTTGTTTTTCAGAATTGTTGTTTGATTTAGAGGACGAAATCCTTTTTAGTGGGGGAGAAATGTGAGACCTGAAAATGTGTTAAAGATTAATTGTTGGATTAATCGGTTTTTAAAGATTTCTGGTGGTTCAGATTTCTGTTTGAAGGTTTCGTTTGCATTTTCGGGTTAGATTTCACTTTTAGAGCAATTCTGGAAATTGTGGAAGCAGTTGTTATTTTAGGCGTTGCGTTGTGTTAAGAAGCAGCAGCAATGCTGACGTGGCAGGAAGCAGCAGCAACGCGGACGTGGAATTCAGACGTTGGCTTTTGGTTGCAAGGATCAGCAGTAGCGCTTACGTGGATTCCAGCTGTTGGTCTTCGTTAGGCATCAGCTGTCACAAGATTTCACGTGATTTTCGATCAGCTGTTGGGTTTTTCAGCTGTTGACAGCAAGGATGACGTGTACTATGCAACGTCGTTTGGTTAAGTCAATGCGATGCCGTTTTTCTTAGTGTTGTTTGAGAGTTTCAGCTGTTGGGTTACTGACCAGTGGTTGGTTTGTGAACAATGCAACAGCTGAATTTTATCGGTGGATTTAATTCACCAGCTGTTGGTTTATCCAGCTGCTGATTTGGGAACATCAGTAGTGTCGACTGGTTTTGTCGGTGGAATCCGCTCTTGCTGCTGTCATCTGATGTGAAGTGTATATATATTAGAAGACTTGGTCTCCGACTGGATTATCATATTCCATACTTACCGATATTTTCTCCTGATTGTTGTTCTTCACTTCGAACCCTAGAACACTGTTCACCGTGAGTTTCTCCGGTGAATTTACGTCGTTTCCGGCCACCATTTTGGACGTTCGAGGTAGCGTTGGACTCCTCTTGAGAATCTCTTTCATCCTAACAGCGGCAAACCCCGGTTTGACCCCTGTTGATTCGCACTTCCCAAAATCCTCTTCTCGTGCTCAACACATTGAGCTGAGTATCCATGCGGGAATCTCGAATCTAGTACTTGTGTGACCCTCAATGGTTCAGGGATACAGCTAGCCGTGGGCCCACAACCATTGCGGCTCCGGAATCATAATTCCGGATTTGCCCATCGGATCATGGTAAAGCGTCTAGAAACATCGCCCCATGATCCCCTAGGTATCACTGATAGTGCCTGCAAGAACCAGTCGGTCGTGGTTAGCGTATAGTACGGTCCTTTCAATCCATATATCCCGATCAGATCAACGACCATTGGTAAATCGAGAGTCGCTAAAGATCCGATAGCTATGCGTACATCTTGGAGATCGAATAGTGACATAGCGAGTGTAACTAGGCAAACACATTTACCTAAAACACTTCTAGTACTCTGGCCAGAGATTTATACACTATTATCCCCTCAGAAAGCATAGGATATCCACGCATGTCTGCGAGCGGTGAATCCTCGACAACGATGCATCGACTCCTACATGCATCGGGGTCTCACCCAATCCCGACGCCTTATGACCCCAAGTGAGTCGGCAAACGGGTCAAAGTGAGACCACAATGAAAGTAAAGAATGCCATATTAAAAGAATGCGAATATCATATATAAAGATCGTTTGTACAAGAGTCAATGAAAACCCACACGCCACAAGTTGGCTAGTTGGGCATCTACTCTAACAATCTCCCACTTGCCCTAAAGCCAACTACTCATCAGACGCAGTCCCATTGTTTCGCGATGTTTTTTCAAACAACGGTCCAGGCAAGGGCTTCGTAAGTGGATCAGCAACGTTGTCCGCAGAGGCGACTCTCTCAACTGCTATGTCACCTCTAGCCATAATATCCCGGATTATGTGGTATTTCCTCAGTATGTGTTTGGATCTTTGGTGAGACCTAGGCTCCTTTGCTTGCGCAACGGCACCCGTGTTGTCGCAGTACACCGGGACTGGACCAACTCCATTAGGAATGACGCCCAACTCTTGTACGAAATTCCTTATCCAAACGGCCTCCTTAGCAGCAGCTGATGCTGCAATGTACTCAGCCTCAGTGGTTGAATCCGCGATGGTGTCTTGCTTGGAACTCTTCCAAGAGACAGCACCACCATTGAGCATGAATACAAATCCAGAGGTTGATTTCGAATCATCCACGTCACACTGGAAGCTAGAATCTGTGTAGCCTTCCAGTTTCAGTTCACCACCCCCATAGACCATGTTGGTCCGTTTGAAATTAGGATTACAAGATCAGCAGCCGCGCATTTGATAAAGGACTTAAAAGATTTTCGCGCTGCTGATACTAACTTGA
>KV008754.1:21734-41342 GCA_001598015.1 Dorcoceras hygrometricum
TTGAAACACCGGTTGGAGCCAGGCACAAGTGCCAGCGAGGTAACATGCCTGAAACACCCTATGTATGTCGATACATATAATTGATTTGTTTTTCGTATTGATCGCATCCCGGTTAAATTTTTGTTCTTCCGCTGCCTGCCGGGGTGCGGATCCGGATCCACCAACAGCGACATCAAGCCATTGGTTCGACCCTTAAACCTCCACTTAGAACCACGAAAATCCACTCCTAGGACCAACATGAACCACTTAACAACGAGCCCATACCCCTCAAGCAGACCATGATCCGAAGCGATGCAAAAGAATTCAAAACCGTGAGGTGCACATGAAGAGAGACATATGATCATGGACATGTACATTGAGATCTGAAACATTCACATAAAATTCATGCATAATCATTGTAAAAACAGTATATTATGATTTATATGGTCAGAAAAGAAAGAATATAACATGCCTTGATTGATAGAGAAGCGAAAATACGTGATACCGGAGCGGAGGACAATGGAGAAGACCACACCTTAGAGTTTAAATCCAAAACTTGCAAGAGTTTGGTCACCTTGGGGAGTATGGAGGCTGAAGTTGGCTGATGAGAGGAGAGGCTAGGGTAATTTTCGAGTTTAGGTGAAGGGTGTATGAAAAAGTATACTAAAAAAACCCTTGTACCTTGTTTTATTAAGAAATTAAAAAGCCCATCAATATACTAGCCCATCCTCTAATTAAAAAGGCTTAAAAACATTTAAATATCAGACTTCAAGTCTTTAATTTTCGTAATATTGGGCCTCTCAAATTTAAAAGTGTGGTAAAAGTCATAAAATGACCCGTATAGGCGAAAAACGGGTCCCCCTCGGTAACCGTGCATAAAATCTCATTATTTTGGAAATTGTTCATAAAATAAAAATATTTTGCTTTAAAATATTTCTAAGGGCTAAAACATTAAAATATTTTCGATTTGGTCGTCTCCGGACTCGTCCCCGCTTACCGGTCTAAAACCGTACCGTAAAGCGACATGCACACGTAAAGCATAAAATTATCATATAATCACATACATGACATGCAAATCATATTAACATAAGGTCCTCCTAGTCATGCATTCAATTCACGTAATTAGGATTTCTGGGCGTTACACTACCGCCACCTACCGTGAAGTGACGGTTTCCTCGTGAAACTGGTCGGAGCCAGTCGCCTAGACGCCAGCAAGGTAACTGTCTAAACACGCTATGAATGGTCCATATTGTGTTGATTTTGAATTGTATTGAACATTTCCCGGCCTAATTTTATTTTTCCGCTGCCTCGCAGGGGTACGGGATCCGGATCCGCCACGGTTCCCCAACATCCTTTTCAAAAGAGTTTGTCAAATACTCCCTACTACTATTTTGAATTTGAAAACTTTACCAAAACATTTTAAAAGAACTATTTTTGTCCATCTGAGGGCATTTTAAACAAAAATATGAATCTGCTCTTGTTTATGCTCGGGCGACTGCTTCCTGGAAATGTTCCGCGTCATGTCTCAAAGCAACAACTGAAAATCAGCTGTTAAAACAAACGAAATAAACTTCAGGCTGAAATACGCAATATCAAATAAGCCCTTGAAATAGAAAAGGGTTAAATATGTGGTCCTATGGATTTTGGGGAGCTACAACTCTACCCTCCTTAAAGAAATTTCGTCCTCGAAATTCACTTACCAAACAATTCTGGGTAACGACTAAGCATATCATCTTCTGTTTCCCACGTAGCTTCTCATTCAGATTTATTGAACCATTGCACCTTAACCATAGGAATAATATGGTTTCTCAGCTTTCTAATTTCTCAAAAAAGAATCCTCTCGGGTCTCCCTTCGTCACTTAAATCTGATGCTAGCTGAATAGGTTCATGACTTAATATGTGAGATGGGTTAGGAATATACTTTCAAAGCTGATACATGGAATACGTTGTGCATTACCCAAATGGAATTATACCATTGGGCAGTTTTTGGTAAACCAACTACAAAATCCATATATATACATTCCCACTTCCATTTGGGAATAGGCAGTGGCTTCAACAACCCAGCTGGTCTTTGATGTTCAGCCTTCACCAGCTGACAATTTAAACATTCCGAGACAAATCTGTCAATGTCGCGTTTCATCCCTGGCCACCAGTACAACTGCTGGAGGTCTTTATACATTTTAGTACTCCCTGGATGCACAGTATAAAGGGCTGTATGAGCTTCTGCCATCAAATATGATCTCAAGGTGTCCACTTGTGGCACCCAGATTCTTCCTTGAAATCTGATTACTCCACCATCTGAAAAGTAGAGACTGCTGCCTCTTTCCCTATCTTGCTTAATCCACTTATGAAGCTTTTCATCTTTTGGCTGACCCTCACGAATTTGGTCCATCAAATATGATCTCACCGAGAAATATGCTAAGACTAACTTGCTGCTGCTGGTTACTAATTGTAGTCCCAAATTCTCAATTTCAGCTGCCAAGGGTCTTTGGACAATGAGCTGTGCTAGTCCAACGGACTTTCTACTCAAAACATCAGCAACCACATTAGCTTTCCTGGGTGATAGCTGATCGTGCAATCATAATCTTTTACCAGCTCCAGCCATCTCCTCTGCCTCATATTCAGCTCCTTCTGAGTGAAAAAGTATTTGAGGCTCTTATGATCGGTGAATATCTCACACTTCTCCCCATACAAATAATGTCTCCATATCTTCAAGGCAAACACTACGGCTACCAGCTCCAAGTCGTGAGTGGGATAGTTATTCTCATGGTCCTTCAGCTGTCGGGAAGCATAGGAGATCACCTTTCGGTCTTGCATTAGTACCCCACCTAAGCCCATCTTAGATGCATCTGTGTAAATCACAAACTTCCCTTGATCAGACGGCATGGTTAATACTGGTGCTACTATCAGCGCTTGTTTCAACTTCTCGAAGCTGATTTGGCATTCTGGAGTCCAATCATACTTAACCAACTTCCTTGTTAACGATGTCAAAGGGACAGCTATCTTGGAAATTCTTGAATGAATCGCCTATAATAACCGGCTAATCCCAAGAAACTCCTTACCACTGAAACCGACTTTGGTATTGGCCAGTCACGTACAACTTCTACTTTGCCTGGGTCTACTTCTAATCCATCCTTAGATATAATGTGACCTAAGAATGCTACCTTCTCCAACCGAAAGTCGCATTTACCATACTTAGCGAACATCTGCTTACTTTTCAAAACATGAAGCACTGTGCTCAAATGTCAACATGTTCAGTCTTTGTCTTAGAGTATATTACGATATCATCTATAAACACAACTACGAACTGATCAAAAAAGGGTTGGAAAACTCTATTCATCAGATCCATAAAAGCTGATGGGGCGTTGGTTAAACCAAAAGGCATCACTAAAAATTCATAATGACCGTAACGAGTTCTAAACGCTGTCTTATATATATCGGCTGGCTTAATCTTCAGCTGGTGGTAACCCGACCTTAAATCAATCTTAGAAAAGACTGCTGCTCCTTTCAATTGTTCAAAAAGATCCTCAATTATAGGAAGGGGATATTTAATCTTAATGGTCAGTTTGTTCAGCTCCCTATAGTCTATACACAGTCTGAAGCTTCCATCCTTCTTCTTAACAAAAAGAACAGGGGCTCCCCAGGGTGAAGTGCTTGGTCTAATAAATCCTTTTTCTAACAGATCTTGTATCTGTTCCTTTAATTCCTTCATTTTTGAGGGAGATAAACGATAAGGTGGTCTGGATACAAGGGCTTCTCCTGGAACTAAATCGATCGAAAATTCTAATTCTCTATCTGGCGGCAGTCCTTGTATATCTTCTGGTAAAACATCAGGAAATTCGTTTACCACCTCCACGTCCGAAATTTGGGGCTTGATAGTCGCTGCCAAGGATGACAGACTTATCATAAATCCTACCCCTCCTTTTCTCAAACAACTTTGAGCCTTAAGTGCTGATATAAGGCAAGGAATCCTCCACATCTGATTGGCTTCAGATTGAAATGATTCTCCTCTAGGCGGGTTAACTGCTACTGCTCGAGTCTTGAAATTAATTACCACTCCATTCTTGGTTAACCAGTCCTTCCCCAAAATCATGTCGAACTCAGGCATCGGCAAAACAATCAAATCTGCTGAAATAGAATGCCCTTGGAGCCTAAGTTCTAAATTCCTAAACATATCATGGGATACTAATTCTTCTCTTGAAGGCACTGTCACACAAAAGCCTACATCTACACGATCAGGTCCAATGGGTAGCTTCCTAGCAAACTTAGCTGCTATAAATGAATGGGTGGCTCCTGAATCTAGCAAAGCCACAGAAGGCAAACCAGCTAATAAAATCTCACCCGTAACCTCTGTAGAATCTGGATTGGCCTGTTCGGTCGTCATCACATATGCCCGGCTGGTCACCAGCTGTCTCAAATTTGGGCAATTCTTCATCATATGCCCTGGTAACCCACACTTGTAGCAGACGTTCTGTCCAAGTCTGCATTGACCAGAGTGTGGCTTCTTGCACTTAGGACACACTGGTCTGTTGCTACCAGCTGGAACTGCACTGATCGGTTGGATAGGCAGAGGCTTCTGTTCCAGTAGGGGTTTCTTCTCTTGAGTCCTCTGTTGATTCTTATGTTGCTTCTTCAAAGGCCTTTGATCTTTCTGCTGAGAGGCCTGCCTCTTCTGATGCCTTTATTCATCTATATCTTTCCATTCCCTCTCAATTCGTATGGCTCTATCCACTGCTTCTCTATATGTCTTGGGCACAGATAGCCTAACGTTCATCATGAACATGGGTTTTAACCCTTCCACGAAGTGGCTCAACTTTTCTTCTTGATCATTTCCAATTAGAGGCACAAAATAGCATCCTCTTTCAAACGTCCGCGCATACTCTTGTACAGTCATGCTTCCTTGTTTAAAAGTCAGAAACTCTCTCTTCAACTCAGACCTCTTGTCTGCTGTGAAGTACTGTTCGTAAAACACTTGCTTGAAATTTTCCCAACTAAGATTCATCAAATCCACCGATAGCTTAGCTCTTTCCCACCAAATCATGGCGTCATCCCTCAACATATAGATAGCGCACCTTGGCTTATCTAAATCTGGCATCTGGAGGAACTCAAATATAACCTCCATCGACTTAATCCAGCTCTCAGCAACTAAAGGATCAGTCGTACCACTAAACTCTTTCGGCTTTTGTCTTCTGAACTTCTCTTGAGGATCATCATTGTTGGGTCCTCGGCTGCTGGATGATTGACCATTACCTATGCTGTTTTGCTCTACCAGCAATCTTCAAAGTTAGGTAATACTATTGTTATTGTCTGGATCTGTTTCTTCTATGGGAATACCCCTTCTACCTCTTCCTCGTCCAGACATCTTAAAATCTAAAGCCCGTAATCCACCACAATGCAATAATCAGAACATGCCAAAGTTAAAGACAAATGCTCTGAAACATAAAATAAACTCACAGCGCTGCAGAAACGGTTGACAATTGCTGTTCCAACTGGAAGTGCGTGTGATTATCTCAGGACCATGCTCTGATACCAAGTTGTGACGTCCCAATACTCATGGGGTCACGAAAGAATAATAAAAAGAAAATAAGGGCTGAATGGGAATTGTTATAAGCAGTATTTCTTATAACTAAATCAAAATTCAAACACAAACATAATATGGCGCCAGATACTGCAACGGATGAAACAATTTCTTTAATAACAGATGTTACAAAAGTGCAAAATGAGATATTACAACTTTTCAATTCTATATGAATTCACTATTGTTGTAATGGATCTAATACAGACTAAACAAAAGATCAAAACCAACAGCTGCTGCGGAAAAACATCGGCCGTAGATAAACACAATCACCACAACTGGTTCAGTCGCTGCCTCCCGCCTGCCCCAGCTCTGTCCCACCTGCACCATTTTAAAACTAATGAGCCTAGGGGCTCAGCAAGTAAAATCTGAAGATAAAAATTTCGCATAATGCAGGCAGACATCTATACATATCGTAACTTAACAAAACAGTTTAAAGGAAGTCATTCATCAGCTTTCATAAACTTTCTTTCGTTAAACATGGAAATGGGGAAGATGACCCAGATCCCATTCTTATTTTCTTGTAATTTATGGCTTAGAAGCTCTCCTTAGGTCCGTGGTGCACCTGATCAAGTGACTACTGATATCAGCCTTAGCATTTAGCTCGTGGTGAAGGGGCAACTGACATCTGGACAGCTGCTCACCCCTCCATGGTGACCGTCTGTTATCTTTGCCATAAATCCTTAAATTGAAACGTTCTTCCTTTAAACTCATAGCTGGTTGAAATTTGATTTTGAAATCATTGTTCGGGTTCACAGTGCTTCGAAATTATTTCTTTAAAACTTCTTTAAAACTTTGTCGAGTATCGGGTTCTACTGCTGAGACTTATCGCTAAAAGGAATCAGCTGTTGCTAAGGGAAACAATATGATTATAGTAAAACAGACGCAAGGATATTCGATAACATTGAAACAGATGTAATAAATGAAACGACGTCTTTAGTTTAAGAATCAGACGTTGGGTAATGAATCAGTCGTTGGATAATAATTAGCTGTTGGTTCTATGAAAATCAGCTGTTGGTTCTAAGAAAATCAGCTGTTGGATAAAAATCAGCTGCGGGTTCTATGAAAATCAGCTATTGGATAAAAATCAGCTGTTGGTTGTTGACCGTAGTCAACTCAGCTGTAAGATAAACAATAATTAAGGACTAACCCAACTCAGACGCAAGACAACTCACGGCTGAACGTATGCAAATATCAACGGCTGAACGAAACACTTAGAATTTTCTTAACACAAAGATAACTGCTGAAAAGGGGAAGTACTGAGTATAACTTGGTGTTGTAACATCAAAACGACGGCTGCGCTATCAGCCGTTGCATATCAAACCAGACTTAACTTCTGATTCGACTAGTAACTTCGATTACATAGCGTCAAGTTCTGATGTTACCATCCACCGGAAGGAAGTGCATTTATGAACATATTACTTAAACCCGATTGCTCAAAATTTTAAAACAACATTTTCATCTTCTTCATCGAAGCATTCTTTAAAACTTTGTAACAGAAACAAAACTGGAACCCGATCATCCAAGCATTTCCTAAAACATGCTTAAACATGAACATAACTTATCTTAACATAAACATGCAACAATCATGCACTGAAGAACAATATATGTTTTAAAATGGAGTAGAAAGAATCAGTCTTTACATGCCTTAAACCTGCGAAACACAGAAGAAGCGGGTCTCAACAGGAGTTCTCCACAAGCACCACTACGAGCACTTTGAAGTTTTTAGAGAGAAAGAGATAAATTTCTGGACAACGATGAAACTCTCTTGTTATGAAAACAATCATATATGGGATATGACTTGTAGTAGGTATTAACACTCGAGTAGGCATGAGACGAACGGAGTACAGGTGATTTGCTGAACTTCGGCTGTGTTTGTGTTGCAGAATTCAGGCAAGTAAACTCTATTTCTTGCTCACTCATGAAAGCATATATTCAATTCTGTATGCATGTTTGTGTGTGCAAGTAAACTCTATTTCTTGCTCACTCATGAAAGCATATATTCAATTCTGTATGCATGTTTGTGTGTTTTAAGGATTTGAAGTTTTTCTACGGCTGTTCTTCAAATAAAAGTAAGTTAATGCTCTGTTTTCACAAAGGTACGTATTTACTGTATTTTGATCAAGAAATGTTTTAGAAAATGGTTTGGTGATGTTCATCCTGTAGTTTCTTCAGTTTTCTTCAGAAATTCCATCGAAGCAGCTTACAATTAACTTATTCGATTATTTCCAGAAATTTCTTGAGATATTTTGAATTCTTCAGACGAAGGAAATCATTGTTTCATTTATACGGTTAAGTTCGAAATCTGGTTTGTATACCGCGGCTGATATTTCTTGGGTGAAAATATTCTAAGTATAGATTTCAGCTGTCACATGGTTTGCGTTCAGTAGTTGTGATCAGCAATCGCACTATTTCATGTTCAGCAGTTGCGTTAAATCAGCAGTTGCGTTAAATCAGTAGTTGTAGTTGTTGTGTTCAGTTGTTGGTTTGTTCAACATCTGAAATTCTTCATAAGTTGCGTTGACTTGCGTTGACGTCTGGTGTAGACCAATGACATCTGATTTGTTTCTTCTTTGTTGAGATTCAATTGACAGATTCAAGTAGTAATTTTATTCAGTTTTCATCTTCGCAAGCATTTCAGAGAATCCTTATACAGTTCCAGAACATCATTTAACAAACAAAAACCAGAAATCGTACTAAGATAAAAGGTAAACAGATTTACAAAAGAAAAGAAAGAGCAGAAAGATTATGTTTATGAAAGTTTTAAGTTATGACTTTGGCAACAAATGGTCCCCAGAGGAAAGGTGAGTGCGCGGCTGACGAACCGTGTGCCCTTTCAAATAAGAAGTATCAGGATTACGGATTGACGGATCTGTATACCCCTTCAACCATGAGCTTTATGCTAATACTGATATCAGGAGTTTGATCAAGCGAATTGGATCAAATGAACATGTGTCTTTGTCTTAATTTCAGAAAAGAAATAAAGAGCGTATGTGTGATTTTAATCACAGCTCTACAGTATGTTTAAAGATGCTTCGAAATTATTTTCAGAACTGATTCATGTTTCATGCTTACGTAATTATTCAGATTTCTCAGTTTTATACTTTGCTTAGTTATTGTTAAGTATACTCAGATCTCAGTTGTATCAGATACCGTTTGCTTTTATCTGTATGCCTTCGATATCCCAGATTTTACCTGCTGGGCCTTTGGCTCACTAGTTTTCATTGAGTGCAGGTATTGAGCAAATAGGAGATGGAGGGAGATGAACAGAAGGGAAAGAAGTGTTTATCGTGGACACCAGATTTCATTGATCCTTTCTGTTTCAGACTTTGTTGTACAGAAACCCTAGTATAATATCTTGTATTGAATACAGATTTCTAGTTCGATTATTTTGTGGATCTTTCGATTTGAACCCTAAACTTCGAAAATTCCCTTAAGAAAAGTCCGGTCGTTACAAGGTGCATCTTCTTTCTGGAGCTCATCAATTAAGAACTCCAAAGTTAAGCGTTCTTGACTTGGGACAATTTTGGGATGGGTGACCCCTTGAAAAGTTTCTCAGGGTGCGTCGAGTGAGGACAAAACACGTTGAAAAAAATAGTGTTGGTACAGTGCTGATAGTCGTTAAATCTGGTGTGTTAGAGTTGGTATCAGAGCGGTGGTTCTGGTGGGGTACTAGCCTGCTTCGTGGAGCTCAGAAGTCGCACTGCCAGTCTGTAAGTTTTAGGGTTTTACAACTCCTATTTATTTTCGTATGATGCATATTCTATTTCTGCATTAGTTTTACCTTAGGATTTTAAGAGTTAGACGCTTAGTCATGCACTTGGATTACGTGAAGGGTTTTGTGTTCCAATATGCCTCCCAAACGTGCTAGGGACAGCAGGATGATGATGCACCTCCTCCTCCCCCACCTCCGCAGTTGAGGCCTTATGAGAGGGCTAGCGTGGACATGCTACCTGGGATCACAAAGATGTTATAGAGGCAGGAAGAGCGACCTGGGAAGTGAGGAGGATGTGGCTGAACGGTTCCGCAAGCAGGGGCCCAAGGAATTTGGCGGGACTACAGATCCGCTAGTTTATGGGTTGAATCTAGTAGAATGTAGACCTTATAGAACTTTCTTTGGGAAAGTCGACGGGTAGGACTAGTGAACCTAGAAATGTGTTAGACATCTAAACTGCTTATTGAAATCTAGATCGATTGTAAACGCATGATTGTATGATGTTTCGATTTCAGGCGAGATTCGTGTTCTGTGTGTCACTAACCTTGCCTTGCTAGATTCAGGGGAGAGTCACTCGCTCATATCGAGTGAGTTTACTCAGAGAATGAGTATTATTCCGGAGAGCTTGGATGTGGCTCTCGCAGTGACGATTCCTCAGGAGAGGAGATATCGATGGCCAGTGTTGTCCAAGGTTTGGTGATGATGTTCCAGGATCATACAGTCAGGGCTGACTTGATCTTATTGCCAATGTCGGGCTTTGACCTCATTCTAGGATGGACTGCTTGATCGAGTATGGGGCAGTGATTGATTTCCATCAAAGTCAATGACGATCAAGCCGCCAGGGAAGGAGACTTTCCTCTTTGAAGTAGCGAGGAGACCACAGAAGCTCGGATTTATCTCTTTTCTGCAGGATAGGAATATATTTGAGATTGGATGTAAAGCGTTCTGTCCAGTGTTATCACTTCACTCGATTCAACAGGCCCTTCACTGTCTGAGGTGGAGGTAGTCAGGGACTTTGTAGATTTTTTCCTCGATGACGTTATGGGAGTTCCACCGGATCGAGAGATGGAGTTTTCGATTGAGCTGGTGCCAGATACAGTGACTATCTCTAAGGTGTCGTACCGATTGGCTCCTACCGAGATGAAGGAGCTGAAGGATCAGATTCAGGAGTTGCTCGACAAGGGGTTTATTCGCCCTAGATTTTCTCCGTGGGGCACACCAGTGCTGTTCGTGAAGAAAAAGGATAGCAGTATGAGGTTGTGCATCGACTACCGGGAGTTGAACCGAGTTACTATGAAGAAAAAAAAGTACCCGCTCCCGAGGAACGAAGATTTGTTTGATCAGTTGCAGGGGGCTTCCTTTTTCTCCAAGACTGATTTTGGATCGGGGCACCGTAAGTTAAAAGTCATAGAGAAATACGTGTCCAAGACTGCATTTTAGACGCATTACGGCCACTACGAGTTCTTTGTAATGCCGTTTGGCCTGACGAATGCCCCAACGATCTTCATGGATTTGATGAACAGGGTTTGCAGATAGTACTTAGACCAGTTCATCATCGTATTGATCGACGACATCTTAGTCTACTCGAAGAGCTTAGAGGAGAATAGACAGCATTTGCAGACCGCACTGCAGTCATTGAGAGAGCACATATTTTATTCTAAGATAAGCAAATGCGAGTTTTGGCTTGAGCAGGTGGCGTTTTTGGGGCATATCATTTCTAGAGATCGTATTTCAGTTGACCCATCGAAGGTGGAGGCGGTACGGAACTGGTGGATTCCAAATAATGCAGCAGAGATTCACAGTTTCTTGGGTTTATCTGGTTATTAACGCAATTTCATCAAAGGCTTCTCTTTGATTTCAGTGCCCTTGACAGCCCTGACCAAGAAGAATGCAAAATATGTGTGGAGTTCCGAGGGCCAGAGGAGCTTCGATCAGTTGAAGGAGGGACTCACTTCAGCGCCAGTTTTAGCGATGCCTGTGGATCATGAGGAGTTTGTGGTGTGTACAGATGCTTCCATGAGAGGTTTAGGTTCAGTTCTGAAGCAATGTCAAGGTTATTGCGTATGCGTCGAGACAATTGAAGAGTTATGAGCAGAATTATCCGACGCATGATCTGGAGCTTGCAGCAGTAGTGTTCGAGCTAAAGATTTGGAGATACTACATGTACGGTGAAGAAGTGTCAGATTTTCATGATCATAAGAGCCTCAAGTACTTCTTCACACAGAAGGAGAGGAATATGAGGCATCGCAGATGGCTGGAGTTTGTGAAGGAATATGATTGTGACATTAGCTACCATTCGGGTAAAGCTAATGTAGTAGCAGACTCTTTGAGCCGGAAGACTTCAGTGGTGGCATGCTTATCAGTCGAGAGGCCACTACAGGCTGACATACAGAGATTTGGATTAGAGTTCTATTCGAGGGGCTGTGCGCCGAGTTTAGCAGCTCTCACAGTTCAGCCGACTCTTCGAGATCGGATTAGAGACGGGCAAGCCACTGACGAGCAGTTACAGCAGTGGAGACAGAGAGATGAGGCTAGAAGCCGAGGTCTGTATATAGTTGAGGATGGGATCACACGTTTCAGAGGTCGCATGTGGGTTCCGAGTACTGGGCAGTTGAGAGCTGAGATTTAGAAGAGGCTCATGCATCGACCTACTCCATCCACCCAGGAGTACGAAGATGTACATGGATTTACAGACTCTTTATTGGTGGCCGGGGATGAAGAAGGACATAGCTCGGTTTGTTTCCAAGTGTTTGACCTGTAAGTAGGTCAAGGCAGAGCATCAGCGACTGGTAGGGTTGCTACAGCCACTCCCTATTCTCGAGTGGAAATGGGAGAACATTACGTTGGATTTTCTGGTTGGGTTACCCAGGACTCCCAAAGGTTACACAGCAATTTGTGTGATTGTGGATCAACTCACCAAGTATGCACATTTCCTATCGGTGAAGACCACTTTCACCTTGACTCAGTATGCAGAGCTATATATTAGGGAGATTGTTAGGCTGCATGGCATACCAGTATCTATTGTGTTAGATCGGGACACCAGGTTTACATCTGCATTTTTTAGGAGCTTACACGCTGCTTTGGGGACTAGTTTTTGTTCAATACAGTTTTTCACCCTCAGACAGATGGCCAGTCGGAGAGAGTCATTCAGATTTTGGAGAATTTGCTGAGAGCTTGAGTGGTAGAATTTCCAGGCACGTGGGATTCGATATTGCCGTTGGCAGAGTTCACGTACAATAACAGCTTTAGGCGTCGATCGGGATGGCTCTCTATGAGGCCCTATACGGGAGGAGATGTAGGTCTCCCATGGGCTGCGACGAGGTCGGCGAGAGAGTATTGACTGGACCAGAGATGGTGCAGCAGACAGCGGACATTGTGACCAGGATACGATATCGGATGAGGACAACACATAGTCGTCAGAAGAGTTATGCCGATAGTAGACGACGAGATCTGGAGTTGGCTGCAGGGGATCACGTGTTTGTGAGGATATCGCCCATGAAGGGCGTGATGCGTTTTGGTCGGATAGGCAAGCTCAGTCCAAGATTCATTGGACCTTTCGATATTTGACTGGACCAGAGATGGTGCAGCAGACAGCGGACATTGTGACCAGGATACGATATCGGATGAGGACAACACATAGTCGTCAGAAGAGTTATGCCGATAGTAGACGACGAGATCTGGAGTTGGCTGCAGGGGATCACGTGTTTGTGAGGATATCGCCCATGAAGGGCGTGATGCGTTTTGGTCGGATAGGCAAGCTCAGTCCAAGATTCATTGGACCTTTCGATATTTTGGAGAGGGTCGGTACGTTGGCGTATTGGGTAGCACTACCACCCAGTCTGTCAGAAGTGCATAATATGTTCCATATTTCAACGCTACGGAGGTATGTTCCAAATCCATCGCATGTGTTGGATTATAAGCCGCTTTAGTTAGCACAAGATCTATCCTTTGAGGAGTGACCAGTTCAGATCTTAGCTCAAGCGGATCGCAGGCTTAGAGCTCGGAGTATTCCGATGGTCAAGGTCCGGTGTCAGAATCACTCAAAGGATGGGGCAACCTGGGAGACCAAGGCCGATATACGTACATGCTATCCAGAGCTTTTCGGTACGTAACATAATTTCGGGGACAAAATTACTATAAGGGGGGAGAGTTGTAACGCCAAGAAATCCTGAGTACGTGAGGATAAGTGATGACTAGGGAGAAACTTGTTGTTTATAAAGTTATGTGCCATTCTATGTGATTAAGTGTTAATTTATGTTTTAAGATGTTCATGTCATTTTAGTAGTCTGATCGAGTTTCGGATGCGTGGACGAGAGTGGAGATGACCGAGGTGTAAGTTTATTTAAATTTTTAAGCCCTCATATTTTTAAGAGCTAAATTAATTATTTTAAGAATTTTTTACGAAAAGTAAGATTTTTATGTTTATTGGTCAAGGGGAACCCTTTTTTCACCTACGCGGGCTATTTTAATGAGCTTTACTGCATTTTAAAAATTATAGGCTTTTATATTACGAAAATTTGAAGTTCATGTTTTAAATTGGAGTTTTTAATTAGAATTTTTAATTAATGTGTGGTTAAGGAGGGAAAAATCTTTTATTTCCTAACTTCAAATATTGAGAGGGTCTTTTGGTACACATTCATTCTTCCTAAACCTAATGTTTTTAAACCCTAGCCCCCCTCTCATCTCCCTCAAGCCATCTCCCTCCCTAACTCAAGGCTCCATCGATTTTTCTTGGATTTTCATGGTGGTCTCAAGGTCTGATTGTCCCATCTCGAGTCCTCCATCCCGGTAACGCGTAGTCTACGTAATTCTTCAAAAAGGCACATTCTATTCTCTCTTTTTCTCACCATTTAAATCATATTACACTGTTTTCAAATTATGTTGCATGATTTGTATGCGTTATGATACTATCTATGGTTGTTGTTTGAGATCCATCATGTATCACGATTTTTATCGTGCATATGATTTATTTCTTGATGTGCTTCAGTCATGGGTGGTTCATAAGGCTGGGGTTTGGTCCAAGGGCGGTACTGATAGCTATATCGAGTTAAGATCACGTGGATCCAAACATGGAGTGATTTGATGTGACGTCCCATTCCTCATGGGGTCACGAAGGAATAATAAAAAAAAATAGAAGGGCTGAATGGAAGATGTCATAAGCTGTATCCCTTATGACTAAAATAAAAATTCGAAACGCAAACAACAAAATGGCGCCAAGTACTGAGACATCTGAAACAATTTCTCATTATCAGATGTCAAAATGCAAAGTGCGATATTACAACCTCTGAAATTCTATATGAATTTACTATTGTTGTAATGGATCTAATACAGACTTAACAAAAGATAAAAAACAACAACCACTGCCGTGGAAACATCGGCCTTAGATAAACACAATCACCACAGCTGGTTCAACTACTGCCTCCCGCCTGCCCCAGCTCTGCTCCACCTGCACCATTTTAAAACTAATGAGCCTAGGGGCTCAGCAAGTAAAATCTGAGGATAACAAAATCACTTAATGCAGGCAGACATATGAAACATAGCATAACATAGCATAACAGTTTAAAACGGAAATCATTCATCAGCTTCATAAACTTTCTTTCATTAAACTTGGAAATGGGGAAAAACGACCCAGATCACACTTATCTTTTTGTGATTTATGGCTCGGAATTTCTACATTAGGCCCTTTTTCGTTTGCACTTAATCACATGACTACTGAATTCAGTATCTAGCATATAGCTCATGTCAGGCCTCGTGCTCACAACAGATAAACACATGCGGAAGCTATCGAAAAGTGGGTAAAATTTTCGCTTTTAGGCCCGACGGTTTTAAACATATAATTTAAAATACAACGATACTTAAAATAAGTTTCCCAAATCATAAAACAATCAACAACAAGCATACATAATCCAAACATGTATCATATTCCCCTACGGGTACAACCACAAAGCGCAGGGCATCCCCCTGGCTAGCTGATACATATATATATATATGCTATATGCTACTGGGACACACTAGCCACCTCCTGGGGCACCACCAGCTTGGTTGAAACCACGACCAGCTGTAGAACCTGGGTTTCCTGAAAACAATGCAACAAAGAAACAAACCAAGCCCCGGAGGGACATGGGGTCAAACCCCAGTACGGAGAGCAATAATACAACCGAAATAACAGCAAGGAAAAATATGCAGGTGCTATGCATGAGACGCCAAGGAACAATGGAAAGCTCGACGACATACAGTGTCCACGGGTGTGTTCACAGTGTGGTAGTGAACCACTCGCCATTATACTACACCCACTTACCGGATGCATCAAACAACTCAACCTGCTGTTGCCTCGCCCATGAACTGTGGTAGTTAACCACTCGGCGCATGATGGCTACGATCCCAGCAGGGAGATGAGAGTGTGGTATTGCCGCTCGCCCTCACATCCTGGTAAGAAAACGACAACAATGCAACAAGGTACAAAAACTACCAAAACTGGAAAGGAATACCGTGCGTGTATGCAACATGCTAGAATGCAAGCATAAAAACATATGCAACGCAGCAAATACACCAATAGCATACACAATTCTCAACAGAACACAACCAGCAGGCACGGCAAACCGACATACCAGCGACTACAATTCATCCAAGCCATAATCTCGCTGTAATAAAAGCTAAAATCCGTACCTTATACTGAGCAACAACTAACCCTGCGAGAAATCCCGAAGGCTCTGGTAAAAGCCTGTTAAACACACGGCATACACAACGTAAATCTAACAGGTTGCTAATCAAGCTCACGGCTGGGAGTCTCACTCAACCAGCTGCCCAATATACCTCAACAATAACATAGAAAGCTTAAAACTATGGCTAGGAACAAGGTCTCACCGAAAACCAGAACGTAGTTCTACCAAATCGACGCAACACTCGAACCGCAGCAACTTCGTGTTCCTCGACTAGCCAATTACAGCTTCTAAAACTTGTATGAATTGGAAGAGCTTCTCAAGAGGAGTCCAACGCTACCTCGCACGAGCCAAAACAACCACCGGAACGACGGGAAAACGCCGGAAAAGCTCACGACTGAACAATGTTCTAGGGTTCGAAAGATAAGAAACGAAAGGCTGGAAATATTTGCTAAGTATGGGAAATGATATCACGATTCGAAGACCAAGTCTCCCTATATATAGCACTAGCAATGACTGGAAAACAAAACCAATAATTGTCTTCCGACAAAACCAGTTGACACTAACAATTCCCAAACCAACAGACGCAAGAACCAACAGCTGATGAAATCTCGAGCCATGCTAAACAAAACCAGTCGCTAACTACAGTAGCGAACAATCTCTCGCAGCTGGACAACCAGACGCTGTTTCGAAATACAAAAGCTGGACAGCCACTCGACCGGACGCTAAAATCAATCACAAGGCAAACCATCGACTGGTCCTCAAAACGGCGTTGCACCAACTTATCCAGACGACGTCGCATAGGATGCACAATCCTTAATACCAGCTGCTGGTCATCCAGACGCAAGACGCAAAACAACGCACAACTCTTCCCTCATCTGGTACCAGTCGCAACGTACCAACACAACCAGTCGCAAGCACAGGAGCGCTGACCCGCGTTGACCATAGCTCTCGACTGCTTATCCAGACGCAACAACTCCTCGCATAAAACCAGTCGCAGCTACAGTGCACAACCAGTCGCAACACACGAAACACCAGTCGCAACATCTCAAACGACGGCGTTTCATGCCCTGCGCTACCAAAATCAGTATCTAGCATATAGCTCATATGAAAGGGCATCTGACACACAGTCAGTTGCTCACCTTTCCCATATGAAATGGCATCTGACACACAATCAGCTGCTCACCTTTCCCATATCGACCGTCTGCTATCTTTGCCATAAATCCTTAAATTGAAACATTCTTCCTTTAAACTCATAACTGGTTGAAATCAGGTTTTGAAATCAGAGTTCGGGTTCACAGTGCTTTCGAAATTCTTTCTTTAAAATTTCTTTAAAACTTCTTTAAAACTTTTACTGAGTATCGGGTACACCTACTGAACTTATCGCTGGAATAGAAACAGACACGACGAAGTGGAACTATACTGGGAGACAAACCAGATATTTACTGTTCACCGTTATCGCTAAAAGGAATCAGCTGTTGGTAAGGAAACAATATCGTTATCGTAAAACAGCTGCAAGGATATTAACAGTGAAACAGACGTGACTTTGGAACAATAGTGCTATCGGGTAACTGCTGACACTATAGGAATAGTACTTTAGAAGTGAACAATTGTTGATCAACTCAGCTGTCGACGCAACAGGAATTAACAAATTCAGCTGTTGGTAAAGAATCAGACGCTATATATCAGTAGTTGGGTATATATATATATCGGTGGTCAACACAATTAATTTGGTCAATAGAGTAACAGTAGATCAACCAGTCGTTGGTTCAATAACAACCAGTCGTTGGGTAAGGCGATCAGCAGGTAGAAGAAAACTAGACGATGGATATAAATCAACAGTGAAGTACTTAAGGGGAAAGGAATCAGTCGCAAGCAAAAACCAGTCACAGCCTAGCAACCAGTCGCAACATCGCATCCAGTCGCAACATAGCAACCAGTCTAAACATCGCATCCAGTCGCAACATAGCAACCAGTCGCAAAATTGCATCCAGTCGCAACATAGCAACCAGTCGCAACATAGCAACCAGTCGCAAGAACAGTGCCTCAAAGGAACAGTGCAACTGCTGGATTTAAAATAACGAAACACGACTGCTGGTTTCTTAACAAAGGAAGGCACCTGCTGGTGAACAGTGCATCGACTGAATTTTAACTGGGAAATGCATCTGCTGATTTCTCGTAAAGAAGAGTACCTGCTGGTTTCTAACAAAGAATAGTACCTGCTGGTTTCTAACAAAGAATAGTACCTGCTGGTTTCTAACAAAGAATAGTACCTGCTGGTTTCTAACAAAGAATAGTACCTGCTGGTTTCTAACAAAGAATAGTACCTGCTGGTTTCTAACAAAGAATAGTACCTGCTGGTTTCTAACAAAGAATAGTACCTGCTGGTTTCTAACAAAGAATAGTACCTGCTGGTTTCTAACAAAGAATTTGCTTAGGTGACTTCTGCTTCCTAAACTGAGAAGCCTGGCGTTTCTGCTTGTGCCTAAACCCTTTTTGAGAATTCCCATGGCTAGGTCCTTGGCCTGAAGAATGGCCACCTTCTTGACTAGATTTTCTTACTAACTGCTCTACTGGTGGAGTTATAACCACTATCACACATGCGGGGACCACCTGAGCTAACTTCTTCGATGGTGCTGCCCCTTCTCTCCCCACATCTACCTCTACCTCTACCTCGTCCAGACATCTTATAATCTATAGCCCGTAATCCACCACAATGCAATAATCAGAACATGCTAAAGTTAAAAACAAATACTCTAAAATATAAAATAAACTCACAGCGCTGGAGAAACGGTCGACAACAGCTGTTCCAACCGGAAGTGCGTGTGTTTATCTCAGGACCATGCTCTGATACCAAGTTGTGACGTCCCATTCCTCATGGGGTCACGAAGGAATAATAAAAAAAACTGAAGGGCTGAATGGAAGATGTCATAAGCTGTATCCCTTATGACTAAAATAAACATTCGAAACGCAAACAACAAAATGGCGCCAAGTACTGAGACATCTGAAACAATTTCTCATTATCAGATGTCAAAATGCAAAGTGCGATATTACAACCTCTGAAATTCTATATGAATTTACTATTGTTGTAATGGATCTAATACAGACTTAACAAAAGATCAAAAACAACGACCACTGCCGTGGAAACATCGGCCTTAGATAAACACAATCACCACAGCTGGTTCAACTACTGCCTCCCTCCTGCCCCAGCTCTGCTCCACCTGCACCATTTTAAAACTAAAGAGCCTAGGGGCTCAGCAAGTAAAATCTGAGGATAACAAAATCACTTAATGCAGGCAGACATATGAAACATAACATAACTTAGCATAACAGTTTAAAAAGGAAGTCATTCATCAGCTTCATAAACTTTCTTTCATTAAACTTGGAAATGGGGAAGACGACCCAGATCCCATTCTGATTTTCTCATGATTTATGGCTTGGAAATTCTACATTAGGTCCGTGTGCACCTGATCAAGTGTCTACTGATATCAGCCTTAGCATTTAGCTCGTGGTGAAGGGGCAACTGACATCTGGACAGCTGCTCACCCTTCCATGGTGACCGTATGTTATCTTCGCCATAAATCCTAAAGTTGAACATTCTTCCTTTAAACTCATAGCTGGTTGAAATCAGATTTTGAAATCAAAGTTCGGGTTCACAGTGCTTTCGAAATTCTTTCTTT